>JAAGWI010148705.1:0-14636 GCA_012274505.1 Galium porrigens var. tenue
CGAGACCGTCGACGTGCTCGATTTCTAGGCGAGGATCATTTCGGTGCCGGCGACCGGCAGCACCGCGCCGGGCAGTCAGCCTCCGGTTACGCTCATATGGCGAGCGACGGCGGGCGCCGCGGCGGCGATGTCGAACGCGTGCCGCTTCGGCTTGGCCACCAGCAGCGCGTCGAGCGCCGCTTCGACGCGCGCCGCCCCGCCACGCCGCAACAAGCCGCGCAACTCGACCTTGTCGTCGTGCCCGAGGCAGCCGAACACCGTCCCCGTCGCGGTGATCCGGATGCGGTTGCAACCGGAGCAGAAATTGTTGGTGAGAGGCGTGATGAGGCCCAGTTGCAGCTCCAACCCGGCCACGTCGAAATAGCGTGCCGGCCCGCCGGTCCGGGTGATCGACGGCGTCAGCGTGAACCGCGCCTGGAGATCGGCCTTCACCGCGTCGAGCGGCACGTAGCGGTCGGCCCGGTCCTCGTCGATCGTCCCGAGCGGCATGGTCTCGATCAGGGTAAGATCATGCCCTTCGCCCGCGCACCAGCGCATCATCGGCACGATTTCGTCGTCGTTCAGCCCCTTGAGCACGACCATGTTGATCTTGAGCCGCAGCCCCGCAGCCTTCGCAGCGGCGATGCCAACCAGCACTTGGTCGAGCCTGCCCCGCCGCGTGATCATAGCGAAACGCGCCGCATCGAGGCTGTCCAGGCTGACATTGATCCGCCGGATGCCGCTCTCGAACAGGGCGGACGCCGCCGCCGCGAGCTGGGTCGCGTTCGTGGTCAGGGTAAGCTCGTCGAGCCCCTGGCCGAGTCGTGTGCCGAGCGCGGCTACGAGATCGAGGATGCCACGCCTGACCAGCGGTTCGCCGCCGGTGAGGCGGATCTTGCGCACTCCACGCCGGATCAGGATGTCGCTCAGCTGCTCGATCTCGGCGAAGCTCAGTATCCGGTCCCTGGGCAGGAACGTCATATTCTCGGCCATGCAATAACGGCATCTGAGGTCGCAGCGGTCGGTGACGGACAGCCGGACGTAGGAGATGCGGCGTCCGAAGCCGTCGATCAGGGGCGCCGCGTTGGCCATCGCGGGATGATGCTCCTGCGGGCGCGGCGCGCCAAGCCCCTATGGAGATGACAGGGAATATGTTCTACGAAAGTCGGGGAGTTGCGCGATGGTCGACGACACGCCTCGGTACAAGACCTACAACCATCCGGCCGGTGGCTGGGGCGCCGCGGCGGCGACCGCCAAGGTTCTGCTCGAGCAGAGCGTCATCACCAAGGGCTCGCGTGCCCTCCTCTCGATGAACCAGCCCGGCGGCTTCAAATGCCCGAGCTGCGCCTACCCCGACGCCGACTGCAAGAAGACGCTCGATTTCTGCGAGAATGGCGCCAAGGCACTGGCGCATGAGGCCACCAAATTCCGCGTTACCCGGGATTTCTTTGCACGGCACACCGTCACCGAGCTGATGGAACAGACGGATTATTGGCTGGAGATGCAGGGCCGCCTCACCGAGCCGATGCGCTATGACGCGGCTTCGGACAAATATGTGCCGGTCGGCTGGAACGAGGCGTTCGCCACGATCGGGCGCCATCTCCAGGTGCTGGACAGCCCCGACGAAGCGGAATTCTATACCTCGGGACGCACCCCGAACGAAGCGGCCTTCCTCTATTCCATCTTCGTGCGCGAGTTCGGGACGAACAATTTCCCAGACTGCTCGAATATGTGCCACGAGCCGACCAGCCGCGGCCTGCCGCTCTCGATCGGGATCGGCAAGGGCACCGTGGTCATGGAGGATTTCGAGCATACGGACGCCATTTTCATCCTCGGGCAGAATACCGGCACCAATTCGCCACGCATGATGAGCAACCTGGTCGAGGCGCGGAAACGCGGCGTCCCGATCGTCGCGGTCAATCCGATGCCGGAGCGGGCGCTGATCCGCTTTACCGAGCCGCAGGACATCGTGCAGATGGCGACGTTCGGCTCGACCCCGATCACCAGCGAGTTCGTGCACATCCGGATCGGCGGCGACCTCGCGCTGCTGAAGGGCATGATGAAGGTCATGTTCGAGCGGGAAGCGGCCGGCGAGGCGATTCTCGATCACGATTTCCTCACCAAACACACGGTCGGCATCGAGGCGGTCCGCGACGAGGTCCTGGCCCTCGCATGGCCCGACATCGTCGCCGCGTCCGGCGTCGAGGAGGCGCAGATCCGCCGCTGCGCCGAAATCTATATCCGCGCCCGTGCGACGATGATCTGCTACGGCATGGGCATCACCCAGCAGTTGCGGGGGTCCGAACTGGTCCAGCAGGTCGCGAACCTGTTGCTGCTCAAGGGCAATTTCGGCCGGCCCGGCGCCGGCATCTCGCCCATCCGCGGCCATTCCAACGTCCAGGGCGACCGCACCGTCGGCATCGACGAGAAGCCGTCAACGGCCTATCTCGACCGCGTCCGCGACGTCTTCGGGTTCGACCCGCCCCGCGCCCACGGCCACCACACGGTCGAGAGCGTGGCGGCGATGGAGCGGGGTACCGCCAAGGTCTTCATCGGTCTTGGCGGCAATTTCGTCCGTGCCGTCCCCGACACCGACCGGTCCTATGCGGCGATGCGCAAGCTCGCCTTGACCGTCGGGATCACCACCAAGCTCAACCGCGGCCATCTCGTTCACGGCCGCGAGGCGCTCATCCTCCCCGTCGTCGCGCGTTCCGAGGCGATCCGCACGGCGCTGGGCGAGCAGTTCATCACGATCGAGGATTCCTTCTCGAACGTCAGCTCGTCGCGCGGCGTTCTGGAGCCGGCGAGCCCGGACCTCATGCCGGAGGTGGAGATCGTCTGCCGGATGGCGATGGCGCCGCTGCCGGCGAGCAAGGTGCCCTGGGCCGATTATATCGACGACTATGGCCGCATCCGCGACAGGATCGCTGACGTCTATCCGGCGATATACAGCGATTTTTCCGAGCGTATTCAAGCGCCCAACGGCTTCCACCTCGATGTGCCGCCGCGCCGCCGCGTCTGGCAGACCGCCAATGGCAAGGCCAACTTCCTGGTCCTACCCGGCCTTGAGGTGAACGCGCCGGTCGCCGACCCGGAGATGCTGCGCCTCGCCACGGTGCGCTCGCACGACCAGTTCAACACGACGATCTACAGCTACAACGACCGTTATCGCGGCGTGTACAATGATCGCATGGTCCTCTTCATGAACGCCGAGGACCGCACCTGCCGCGGACTGGAGGCTGGATCGCGCGTCGCGCTTGAGACGATCAGCGACGATGGGATCGACCGCCGTGTCGAGGGGCTGACGCTCCTTGACTATCCGATGGCTCGCGGATCGGTCGCCGGCTACTATCCGGAGCTCAATCCGCTTCTGCCGCTCGACTATCACGACAAGACCAGCGGCACGCCGGCCGCCAAGTCCATTCCGGTTCGCGTGGTGGCCGGCTAGCGCGGCGCGGCGCGGGCGGCGGCCGCCTGTGCCAGGTCAGCCGGCGTATTGATGTTCGGCGGCGCAAAATCCCCCACCACCGCCCGCGCGCCGATCCGCGCGGCAAAGGCGCGGACGGATCGTCCGCCATCGCCGGCCAGCTCGGCGTCAAGGTCGGCCAGGGCGGCAGCGGGCCACAGGCCGATGACCGGCTGCCCGGCCAGGCAGGAGGGAGCAGGATCGAGAAGTCGAAGGATGTCGGGTGGCAGCCAGACGCAATCGACGGAGATGCTGAGCACCTGGGCAAACCCCTGGTCGTTGGCATAGGCCAGGGCACCGGCGAGGCCGCCGAGCGGCCCTAGCCCGGGGTGCGGCCGATCGTCGATGGACATCAGGTCGGACGAGGCTCGCCCGGCGATCGCCAGCGCCTCGCAAAAGGGCCGTAGCGCATCGATCGCATGGTCGAGCAGCGTTCGGCCGCGCAGCATCGCCACTGCCTTGTCCGATCCAAAGCGCCGGGATTGGCCGCCGGCCAGAACAACGCCCAGCGTTCTCATGCGATCATCTGCTGCACATCGCTGACGATCAGTGCCGAATCCGTTCGCGCAAGCGCAACCAGCGTCAAGCCGGCCCCCGCCGCCCGCTCGGCGGCCAGGCTGGTCGGCGCGGAGATGGTGACGAGCATCGGGCAGCCGGCGCGCACCGTCTTCTCGACCAGTTCGTAGCTGCACCGCGCGGATAGCAGGATGAACCCGCCCGCCGGATCTATCCCTCCGAGCGCCAGCGCGCCGATCAGCTTGTCGAGCGCGTTGTGCCGGCCGACATCCTCCCGCACGCAAAGGATCTGGCCGTCCGCCGTGCAGAACGCGGCGGCGTGGACCGCGCCGGTCTCCCGGCCGAGCGGTTGATGGTTCCGCAGGGACGCCAGGGAGCGCGCGATGGCGGCGCTGTCCACGCGGATCCGGACGGTGACGTTCGGCAGCGGGCGCAGCACTTCGTCGATATTGTCCATGCCGCACAATCCGCAGCTGCTTTCGGAGACGCGCCGGCGCGCTCGCGCGTGCACGCGTTCCATTCGCTCGGGCGGCAGCCAGATTCGCACGGCCCACCCACCGGCGACCTCATCAACATCGACGCCGTCGACCTCGTCCGGCCGGTCCACCAAATTTTCACCCAGGGCGAAGCCGAGCGCATAGTCGTGAAGGTCGGAAGGCGTGGCCATCATGACCGCATAGCCGAGGCCGCCGACCTCGACCGAGACCGGTGCCTCGATCGGCACGAGCCGCGTCAACGCCTCGTTTCCAGATTCCGCAAGGCCGAGCCGGCGCATGGGAAGCTCGATCGCGCTGGCCGGTGACGGGCTCACGCCGCCGTGGCCCGTCCGGGGCCGGACGCCACTAAGATCGCGGAGCGCGAGAGGCGTGCGGCAACGGGCTGGGCCTCGATAGGCGTCATGGTCGTCCTCCGGATTCGGACCACCCATCATAGGCGCCGATGCCAAGGCGGCGATAGCTGGTTGCCCAGATCGGCTCAGCAGGCTCGAAACGGCGGCGCAAGATCAGCCAGCGCCGCGTGAATATGGCGCGCCATGAGTGATCTAATCTGGCTGTCGGAGGTGCGGATGCGCCGTGTCGATGATGTCCTCGGGCGCCGCATCTGTTGCAGGTCGAACGCCTCGGCGGGGACTTTGATCGCGGCCCCGCCCCTCCTGGAGCGAAACGGACAAAGGCGATGCCGGCGGCTGCGATCTGCTCCACTCTCAGCATGACCGTGCCGCCCCATGGGCTTCGGCGGTACGGTTTCCGGCTCTGCAACCGGCGCGGATGCACCACACGCACTCAGCGACGCTGGCAATGAGGCAGATGATGCGCCGGGCGCAATCGAAACCGGGCGCCCTCAACGCTCGTACCGGCGCGGCCAGATCATGGCCGTGACAGATCGAATGGCGTTGCCGCCATCGGCCGGCACTTCATCTGCGTCGCCAGGAGCATGGATCATCGCCAGCTCAATGCCGGTCACGCTGGCCTCCGGTGCATGCACGGCCGAGGTGATGCCGGTGATCGCCAGCATCGGCGCGGCAATGAAAGGCAGCAACAACCCTATCGCCCCACCGCATGGCACGGCATCGGCTCAGAACCCGATGGTCGCGATGATCGACGCCCGCGTCTTCTTCTCGGTCTCGAACGGCGCCCGCTTCAGCTGGCGCCCGACCTGGAGCTGCAGGTCGAGATGCCGGCCGATCCCGTAGTTCACGTTGAAGCCGACGCTGGCCAGTTCGTCGCGATGCGGGAGATCGGGATAGGGCGTGGGCTGCCACAGGCTGGCATAGTCCATGAACACGCCGAACTGAAGATAATCGTCCATCTTCTTGTCGAGCAGATGGAAGACCGGCGTGCGCAGCTCGGTGCTGAGCAGCAGGCCTTCGCTGCCGAGCGCGGTGTTTGGATCATAGCCGCGTACGCTGCCGATGCCGCCGCCGCCAAGCTGCTCGCTGTTGGGCAGGTTGCCCGTCGCCCCCTGGAACATGCCGCGCACGATCCAGGTGACACCCTTGGGCAGGAAAGTGGTGCGCGTCACCGAGATGCGGCCATAGCCATAGGTCGCGTCCGAATAGGGCACGAGCAGGTTGAGCGCGGCATCCTTGTTGTGCGCAGTCACTCCGCCCGGCGAGAAGGTCCAGCTTGCGTCGACCACGGTGCGGCCGCCGCCATCAATGAAGGTACCGTTATAGGTGACGGGGATCTGGAATATCTCCACCGCGGAATCGAGGATGCGGAAACCCAGAAAGTCCAGGTTGTTGTCGGTGCGCTTGTAATCCACCCCGATCTGGAGGTTATGCTTCACGCGGGTCGAGCCCGGCAAATCATGCGCCCAGCGGCCGCTGATCTGCCCCGAATGCCCCTTGCTCTTGAAGATCGGGCCGAGATCAGGATCCTGGATCGCATAGGCGCCAAAGAACAGCAGTCGATCGTCCGGGCCGAGCGGCACGGTGTCGCTCACCGAATGCGAGGTATAGCGGCCCTTGAAGCTGCGGGTGAACTGGTAGGACAGTATCTGCCCCGTGCCGAGCACATTCCCCCAGTTGAAACCGGCATACCATTCGTCGCGCCCCAGCAGCGCCGTACCCTGATTGTCGTAACCGCCATAGACGCGAAGCGGGAAGGTCTCCTTCGCCTCGAGATTGATGTCGGTCACCCCCGTCTCCGCGCCAGGACTGGCGATGGCATTGATCGTGACGAAGGGGTTCTGGTTATAGTCGTCGAGAGCCTTGCGCAGCCGCGGCAGCGTGGGCTGTTCACCGCTGTGCAAGTCGCCCATCCCGCGGATCAGCCGGCCGGAGAAATGCTTGTTGCCGGTCACGCGTATCTCGCCGACGCGGTAGGGCGTGACGACGAACTGCACGACGCCCGACTGCACATTCTGCGGCGGCACGCTGACCTCCAGGAAAGGCTGTTCCGCGGCGCGATAAGCGTCACGCACCAGCCGGGCGATCGCGTTCAGTCCTGCACGGGTGAGCGGGCGACCAAGATAGGACCGCACGCGGGCAGCGAATTCGGGGGTCTGAAGCAGCGGCAGATCCGGTGCGGCCAGGCCGCCGGGCATGTCGGTGACAGGCCGAACCGCCGCGATGCCGTTGACGAATACGACACCCTTGAGTTCGGGCACCAGCACCGTCTGATCGTCCACCGGCGGCGGAGCCTGATCGGGGACCCTCACCTCGGCTGGCGCCGGCGCCGGGGGCAGCTTCGGGACTACGCGCTTGAAATCCTGGGCGGCAGCGGGAGTCGCGGCGGCGAGCGCGGCCAGCGACAGGCATGCAAGGCGGCGCATCAGGGCTTGGTCTCCTCAAGATCGAGCGGCGCTGGGGTTTGCTCGGGCGGGAAGAGGATCGTGAAGGTCTTGCCCGCTTCACCCTGCATCAGGATCGCCTCGGGCGAGTTGATCGTCGGCATGCCGGTGCGGATCAGCAGGCCGCCCGGAATGGGAGTGACGCTCGCCTGGCGCAGCACGCCCGGCAGGCCGGCAAGCCCGTTGGTCCGCGCGAAATACGGCGTGTAGGCCGAGGGATAGGGGATGTAGAAGCGCGGCACGCCGAACAGTTGGGCCAGCCCGTTGAGCTCGCAATCGGTGGCATAGGGGACTGCGCAGGCAGTGCCCGACCGGGTAATCTCGCCCGGGCCGACCGCAACCGAAGGCAGATTGTAGTTCGAGAGCAAAGTGCCCTGGTTCGCGGAATAGTCCCCGGGATCGAGGGATACGCTCACCTGATGAGTCCCGGGCCTTGCACTGGCATAGTTACCATGGGTCTCGGTGATGATCGCCCCTTCTCCCGGTACGAAGCCGCCGATGGTGAAGTCCGATGCGCCAAGCGTGGCACTGGTGTTACCGTCAAAGGGCTTGGTGGGGTTGCCGGTGACGGTGACGACGAGGTCGGCCCGGTTGATCAGGCCCGCGCCGGTCGCGCCGGCCGGCAGGATATAGTTGGACAGCAACGTGCCCTGGCTCGCGGCGAAATCGGAAGCGACCAGACTGGTAGTGACGGTACGCGCCCCGGCGTTGGCGGAACTGTAGATCCCGGCATTGCGGGTGACCATTGCACCTTCGCCGGCGACGAAGCCGGTAAGCGCGAAATTGCCGGCAGTCAGCGTGGCGAGCGTCGTGCCGTCATAGGTCTTGGTCGGCGTGTTGACGATCGCAGCTGTCAGCAAGGCGCGGTCGATCTGCCCGGCGCCGCTCGCGCTGACGGGCAGTACATAATTTCCGAGCAGCGTGCCCGCATTCGCCGCGAAGTCCTGGCTCGCCAGGATCACCGTCACGGTGCGCGCGCCCGCGTTGGGCGTGTCGTAATTGCCCGTCGCCTGATTGATCGTTGCTCCCTCGCCCGCGATGAACCCGATCAACTGGTAGTTGGCGGCGGTTAGCGCGGCAGCGGTGGTGCCGTTGTAGATACGCGTCGGGTTGCCGATGATCGCAGCGGTGAGCATTGCGCGATTGATCGTTCCGGGCCCCATGGCGCTGGTCGGCAGGATGTAGTTGGCGAGATCGGTACCCGCATTGGCGGTGATGTCCCCCGAGCCGAGCAGCGCGGTCACCAGCCAGGATCCGGCATTGGACGAGGCATAGCTGCCCGAGCCCTGGCTCACGACCGCCCCCTCGCCGCTCGCAAAGCCGGAGAGCGCGTAATTGGCCGAAGTGAGCACGGCGACGGCATTGCCGTCATAGGTCTTGCCGGGATTACCGATGATCGCCGCCGTCAGCACGGCGCGATTGATCGTGCCGAGTCCGTTGGCGCTCGTCGGCAAGGCGTAATTGGCCAGATTGGTACCGGCATTCGCCGTGAAATCGCCGCTGCCGAGATTGGCGGTGACGAGATGCGCGCCGGCCTGGGCAGTGGCATAGCTGCCGCTGGTCTGACTCACGCTGGCCCCCTCGCCGGCGATGAAGCCGCTCAGCTGGTAGTTGCCAGGGATCAGCGTGGCCAGCGTGGTACCGTCATAGGCTTTGCCGGGGTTACCGATGATGATCGCGCTGAGTATTGCCTGGTCGATCCGGCCGAGCCCGGTGGCGGTGGCGGGCAGTACATAGTTGGAGAGCAGCGTGCCGGCATCGGCGGTGAAATCGCCTGCAGCGAGCGTGGCAGTGACGAACCGCGTGCCGGCATCGGCGCTTGCATAGGTGCCCGCCGTCTGCGTGACTGTCGCGCCTTCGCCCGCGATGAAGCCGCCTAGCTGGTAGTTGCCGGAATTGAGCGTGGCGAGCGTGGTCCCGTCATGGGTCTTGGTCGGCATGCCGATCACGATCGCGCTGAGCACTGCCGGGCTGATCAGCCCGGGGCCGGCGGCGCTGGTGGGCAGGATGTAATTGGCCAGGTTGGTGCCGGCATTGGCAGTGAAGTCGCTGCCGGTGAGCGTGGCATTCACGGCACGCGAGCCGGCATTGGCGGAGGCATAGGTGCCGGCGGTCTGGGTCACCGTCGCCCCCTCGCCTGCGACGAAACCGGTGAGCTGGTAGTTGCTGCTCAGCAGCGTGGCGATATCCGTCCCGTCATAGACCTTGTTGGGTGTGCCGATGATGCTCGCCAGGATCTGGGCCTGGATGATCGTTCCCGTGCCGCTGGCGCTGAGTGGCAGGACATAGTTGGAGAGCAGTGTCCCGCTGTTCGCAGTGAAGTCTCCCGCGGACAGGCCCGCCATGACCGTCCAGGTGCCCGCGTCGGCGCCGCCATAGGTGCCTGCCGTCCGGGTGACGGTCGCGCCTTCGCTGCCGATGAAGCCCGTGAGCTGGTAGTTGGCGGAAGTCAGCGTGGCGGCGGTGGTGCCGTCATAGACCTTGGTCGGGTTGCCGATAATCGCGGCGGTGAGCGTGGCGCGATCGATCGTGCCGATACCGGAAGCACTGACCGGCAGGATATAGTTGGTCAGCAACGTGCCGGGATTGGCGACGAAATCGGCGCTGCCTAGGCTGGCCAGGATCGTGCGGACGCCTGCATCGGCGATGTTGTACCGCGCCGTGGTTTCGGTGACGGTAGCGCCCTGACCAGATACGAACCCCAGCAGCTGATAGTTCGCGCTGGTGATCTGCATGCCGATCGTGCCGTCATAGACTTTGGTCGGATTGCCGATGATCAACGCAGTCAAGGTCGCGCGCGTGATCAGGCCGGCACCGCTGGCGCCGGCCGGCAAAGTGTAGTTGCTGAGCAACGTACCCGAGTTTGCGACGAAATCTCCGATGCCCAGTCCAACCGTGACCTGACGGAAGCCCGCATCGCTCGACGCATAGGTGCCACTCGTCTGGGTCACCGTCGCCCCCTCGCCTGCGACGAAACCGGTGAGCTGGTAGTTCGCCGAAGTCAGCGTGGCGAGATTGGTGCCGTCATAGACCTTTTCCGGAACACCAGTCACCGCGGCGGTGAGCGCGCGCTGGTTGATCAGCCCGGCGCCGCTGGCGCTGGTGGGCAGGATATAGTTGTTGAGCAGCGTCCCGCCCGTGGCAGTGAAATCGCTTGTCAGAAGATTCGTCGTCACGTTCCGGGATCCGGCATTGGCCGAGCTGTAGGCGCCGCTGGTGCGGGTCACCACCGCGCCCTCGCCGCTGACGAAACCCGTCAGGCCGAAATTGGTGCTGGTCAGCGTGGCTATCGCATTGCCGTCATAGGTCTTGGTCGGCGTGTTGACGATCGCAGCGGTCAGCATCGCCTGGGTGATCGTGCCGGCGCCGGTGGCCATGGTCGGCAACACATAGTTGGCGAGATCGGTCCCAGCATTCGCGGTGAAGTCGCCCGCTGCGAGCAGCACATCCACCGTCCGCGATCCCGCATTGACCGAGTCATAACTGCCGGCTGTCTGGGTGACAGTCGCCCCCTCCCCCAGGAAGAAGCCGGTCAGCTGATAGTTGGCGCCGGCGAGGATGGCGTCGTCCGTGCCGTCATAGACCCGGCTGGGGTTGCCGATGACCAGCGCGGTGAGCACTGCACGGCTGATCAGGCCCGGCCCGGTCGCAACCCCGGGCAGTACATAGTTGGAAAGCAGCGTGCCCGGATTGGCAGCGAAGTCTCCGGCGGCGAGCGACACGGTGACCAGCTGGTTGCCGGCGTTGGCAGCGGCATAGGTGCCGTCGGTCCGGGTGATCGTTGCGCCTTCGCCGATGACGAAGCCGGTAAGCTGATAGTTGGACGAAAGCAGTGCGGAGATCATGTTGCCGTCATAGGTCTTGGTCGGCGTGCCGATCACTGCCGCGGTGAGAGCCCGCTGGTCGATCTGGCCCGTGCCGCTCGCGCTGGTCGGCAGTACATAGTTGGAAAGCAGCGTGCCCGGATTGGCGGTGAAGTCGCCCGCAACGAGGGTCGTCGTCACCGTGTGCCCGCCCGCGTTGGCACCGTCATAGCTGCCCGCGGTTTGCGTGACCGTCGCCCCTTCCGACAGGAAGAAGCCGGTCAGCTGATAGTTGGCGCCGGCAAGTGCCGCGGCAGTGTTGCCGTCATAGATCTTGGTCGGGCTGCCGATGATCGCGATCGCCAGCGCCGCGGGATTGATCATGCCTGCGCCGCTGGCGCTGGTGGGCAGGTCATAATTGTTCAGGTCGGTGCTGGTGCCTGCGACGATGAAGCCGTTGATATTGGCCGTAACCGTGGTGGCGGTGAGAACATCGGGGGAGTTGTAGCTGCCCATCGTCTGGCTCACGGTTCCGCTTTCACCTGCGACGAACCCGGTCAGTTGATAGTTGGACGAAAGCAGTGCGGCCGCCGTCGTGCCGTCATAGGTTCGCGTCGGCGTGCCGATGATCGCCGCGGTCAGCGGCGCGCGGGTGATCGTGCCGATCCCCAGGTTCGTGATCGACGGCGCGATCGAGTAGTTGCCCGAGTCCGCGCCGGTGACCTGCAGATTGCCGATCGAGACAAGGATGGCAGTGTTGACGTTCTTGTCGCCATAGCCGCCGCTCGCCACCGCCGCTGCGGTATCGATCGTCACGGTATCGCCCGGCACTATGCCGCTCAGCGTATACGCGCCCGCCGTACCCGGCAGCGCGGTGGTGCCGTCATAGACCTTGGTCACGCCGGTGAGGGTAAGCAGTGCCTGGGTGATGTTTGCCGAAAGACCGGCGGGCTGCTGCAGTGTATAGTTGCCGAAGGAATTGTTATCGAGCGTGTAACCCGATGCCGTCACGATGATGCCGGTGCCGACATTTTTGGTAGCGAACTGGCCGGTCGCCGTGCTGCTGTTCAGCGCCACGGTGTCACCCGGCACGACGTTGTTGAGCGTCGCGCCCGCGTTGTTGAGCGTGGCGGCAGTGTTGCCGTCATAGATCTTGTTGCCGGCGATCACCCCCGAGACAGTGAGCATCCGGGGATCGATCGTGCCGTTGCCGGTGGCGCTGGTCGGCAGGATATAGTTGGAGAGCGCGGTAGCGCCGGCGACGTCGAAATTGCCGGCCGTCAGGGTCGCGGTGACCGACCGGGTGCCGGCATTGACCGAGCCGTAGGTGCCCAGGGTCTGGTTGATCGTCGCACCTTCGCCGGCGACGAAGCCGGTGATCTGGTAGTTGCCCGTGGCCAGCGTAGCGACGTCGTTGCCATCATAGGTCTTGGTGGGATTGTTGACGATCGCGGCAATGAGCTGCTTCGGATCGATAATACCGATCGGCTGGCTAGCGACGCTCGGGTCAACGAAATAGTTGCCGGCGCTGGCGCCGCCGAGCATCAGGCCGGTCACCGTGACCGGAATGCCGTTGTTCACCGTGGTGCCCGAAAGCGAGCCAGCGACATTCTTGTCGGCATAGGCGCCGCCGATGCCCGCCAGATTAGCTGACACCGTGTCGCCCGCGATCACGCCGTCGAACAGATAGCCGGAGGCATCGGTGGGCAGAGTGACATCGCCGGTATAATCGCGGCGCACTGCGATCAGGAAGACCTGCTTGGGATCGATCGTCGCGCTGAGACCGACCGGCTGGAACAGCTGATAGTTTCCGGCGTCTGCGCCCGAAATGCTGTATCCGGTGGCGGTGACAGGCTTGCTGGCGCCGGCATTGGCGTTAGTGAAATTGCCGGTGCTCGTCAGATTGAGAGTCACCAGGTCGCCCGCATAGACGGTGGCGAGCGCGGTATTGGTGTTGTCGATCTGCGCCGTGGTGGTGCGATCATAGGTCTTGCGCTGCGCCACAGCGCCGACGACATCGAGCCGCGCCGGGGTGATGATGCCGATATTCTGGTTCGTGGCCGTTGTCGCGATCGTATAGTTCGCCGCGTCCGCACCGCCGATCGCGACGCCCGACACGGTGACGCCCTTGCCGGTGCCTACATTCTTGTCGGCATAATTGCCGGTGATCCCCGCGGCGTTGACGAATACCGTGTCGCCGGCGACGACGCCGCTCAGCGTATAGGCGCTGTTCGCGGTCGGCAGGCCGGTAGTTGAATCATAGACCTTGATGACCGACGCGAGCGAGATCGTCGCCTCAGTGATATTCGCGGCCAGCCCGGTCGGCTGCAGCAGCGTGTAGTTCAGCGCATCGATACCGGTGATGCCGTAGCCGGTTGCGGTAACGGCGATGTTGGTGCCGACATTCTTGGTCGCGAAGGCGCCGCTGGCACCGCCCGAAACCAGCGTGACGACATCGCTGCCGAGAAGACCCGACAGGCCGCCGCCCGCGCTGTTCAGCGTCGCGACGGTTGCACCGTCATAGACTTTGTCGTTGGCCAGAATGCCGATCACGTGCAGCTGGGCCCGGGTGATCGTGCCGGTGCCCGCAGCGCTGACCGGCAGCAAATAGTTGGAGAGCAGCGTACCGCTGTTCGCGGTGAAATCGCCCGAGCCAAGCGTGGCGGTGACACCGCGGGTGCCGACATTCTTCTCGCCATAGGCGCCCACGGTCTGATTGACGGTCGCGCCCTCGCCCGCAACGAAGCCGTCCAGCTCGTAGTTGGAGGCACCCAGTGTCGCGACAGTGGTCGCGTCATACACCTTGGTCGGGTTGCCCACGATCGCGGCGGTCAGGATCGCCTGGTTGATCGTGCCCGCACCGGAGATCGTGCCGGGCAGGATGTAGTTGCTGAGCAGCGTACCGGCATTGGCGACGAAATCGGAAACCACCAGCGTCGCGGTCACCGTGCGCCCACCGGCATCGGCGCTGTCATAGGCAGCACCGGCGGACTGGGCGATCGATCCGCCTTCGCCCGCGATGAAGCCGGTCAGCGAATAATTACCGGCACCCAGCGACACGCTCCTCGTGCCGTCATAGGTCTTGGTCGGCGTGCCGGTGATCGTGCCGATCAGCGTCACAGGATTGATGTCGGCGGTCAGCCCGGTCGGCTGGCTGAGCGAATAATTGCCGGCCTGGGCGCCGGCGATGGTGAAGCCACCAATATTCACCCGCAGATCGGCACCGACATTGGACTGGAGGAAGCTGCCGGTCGATGCGGCGCCATCGAGCATCACCGTGTCGCCGCCCAGCACGCCGACGAGCACGGGCGATCCGCCCAGCGTAGCGGTCGTGTTGCCGTCATAGAGTTTGTCGTTGGCGATCAGCCCTGCGATCGTCAGCCCGCGCCGAGTGATGTTGGCGGTGATTCCGCTCGGCTGGAAGAGCTGGTAATTGGCGGCATCTGCACCTGAAATCGTGTAACCTGCCACCGTCACAGCGATCCCGTTGCCGACATTCGCTGTGGCGAAGGTCCCGGTCGATCCCACCGAGCTCAACACGACATCGTCGCCCGAGATGGCACCGAACAGGCTCGCGG
>JAAGWI010148821.1:0-11327 GCA_012274505.1 Galium porrigens var. tenue
AATGTTAACATTTTAACTTGAAACATATAACTATAATTAAAAAATAAAAAAGGTACGTAATTTGAAAGATTACTTTTTTAATTTAAAAGGTTAGAATTTTAAGTTGAAAGAAATAATTTCAAAGCTTACAGTTTTAGTTTAAAAGGTTTGACTTTCTATTTAAAAGGTTATCATTTTACATTGAAACATATAACTTGAAATAAATAATTTAAAAATTAAAAATGTACGTAATTTGAAAGGTTAGAGTTCTTGAGATGTGCATGAAATTTCAAACTTTTGCCAAATTGCAATTAAGGACCTATATTTATGATCTAGTCTCTAATCTATATATATAGATAATCGTTTCATAAATATTTGAAAATTAAACTTTCCATACACCTTTACCTTTCTTAGAAAAAATCCGAAAGAAGAAAAAATTCCATCTCCATTTATATACTCAGACCGCGGCGCGCTTTTTACTGGTTTGGTGACCCAAAGTGTTTGTCGAACGCCTTCTAAATTCGAAAATCTGCAGCTACGTCGATATCACGGGTAGATAATATTCGATACACATCGATTCAGTTCAATTTACTTCAATTCAAATTGTTTTGGTGCTTTTGCATGATTTTCGTGCCCACCAGGTGTTTGATAAAAGGGGCAGATGAATACTGTGATTCTCGTTTCTGTCAAAACTATGCTTTGGTGATGATTATTTGTTAGAATCCCACTTTTCCAGTGTTTTTTTCGAACATATTTGCTTATAACCTGGCAGACCTCACATGGTGGGATAAAGGCTTGTTTGCTCTCAAATGAGAGTACACGGGTAGGAAATTTTCTATCTTTATTGCTTTTAGTTCAAATTGTGGTTAAAGAACATTATTTTATGCTTTTAAAATTTGCGCTTTATGGTTAGGTTGTGTAAGCTGGTCGACTTTAGCACAGTTTAATGAAGATCCAGTGTTAGTAGATAGTAGAAAACTCGTGGGAATTGGTTTTCCATTAGTTTTTTCCGATGTGTTTGCTAATAATCTGCACATTAGTGATGTATGATTCTTAAAGTTGAACCAACACATTAATGTAAAGACTTGGTTGTTGTAACAATGTCAAATTGTCAAATGAGAGTGTGGGACAGGTTCTTTATTTTAGTTCAAATAGTGTATCTTCATTGGCATTCTTGATGCTCTTAAAGATTTGCGCTTTGGTTGTGTTTGTTTAATTCCTTGAGTTCTTATATGAGCTTGGGGATTTTAATATAATTTACTGAAGATTGAGTATAGATTGAGTATAAATCCATCTGTCGGGATGGTTTGGTTGTGTTTGTTTACGAGCTGGTTGATTTTAATATAGTTTAGTGAAGATTAATTGTAAATCCGTCTGTCAGGATGGTCTTGGTAGTTTTTGCTGTTGCGTTAGCTAATCTGATAACCTTAGCGTGATACGATTCATATAGCTGACCACATATGGGTGGGATAAAGGTTTGGCTATTGTTACAGTACGTTTGCTACTCAAATGATATTATGGTTAGGAAAGCTTCTATCTTTATTTTATTTTATTTTTCAGTTTAAATTGTATTTCTCTATTGGAATTTCTTGATGCTTTTAAAAGAATTGCGTTCTATGGTTAGATTGTGTTTGTTTAATTCCTTGAGTTCTTATACAAGCTGGTCGATTTTGGAACAGTTTATTGAAGATTAAGTGCAAATCCGTCTGTTGGGATGGCATTGGTAGTTGTTTGTGGTCAACCATGTAGTGGAAAGTCAACAGCTGCAGCCTGTCTGGCCGAGGCTTTGACCGAAGCTATTAAGGACATAGAGCCGAAACCGTTGGTCAGAGTGATAGATGAAGCTGTGTTTCATCTTAACCGCAACCAGAGTTATGCTAATATGACTGCTGAGAAGAACCTTAGAGGGGTGCTGAGGTCTGAGGTTGATCGTTCAGTGTCCAAAGACAGCATCATCATTGTGGACTCGTTGAACAGCATAAAGGGTTACAGATACGAGCTATGGTGCTTGGCTCGTGCAGCTGGAATCAGATACTGTGTGCTTTTCTGTGATGTTGACGAGGCTGGTTGCAGGAAGTGGAATGAAGAACGGCGGGAGAAGGAAGAGCCGTCATATGATGATACCATTTTTGAGGATTTGGTAAGAAGGTTTGAGACTCCAGAGAGAAGAAACCGATGGGATTCACCTTTATATGAGATATGGCCTGTTAGAGAGGGAATTCATAAGTCTTCCACTTCTATAGCTGACCTAGTTTCATACCTCACTAAAAAAGTTGACTCCAAAACAAGAGATGTCAAGATTCTGCAGCCAACAATAGCAACACAGAGTTCCCGATCATCAGAGGCGAATTCTCTTTATGAGATGGACAAGGCTACACAAGAAGTGATGAATGTTATTACAGAAGCACAGTCTCGAGCCCTAGGCGGGCCTATCAATAATCTGTCACTCGGGCCTCAACTACCTTCGATCAGCCTTGCACAGCCTGTGGGCCTGCCCGAGCTGCGCAGGCTGAGACGGACCTTCATAAAACTAACTGGTCAAGCAAGTTTGAGTGGTCGTGCCCCACCTTCTGATGCCGATAGCGCGAAGAGGATGTTTGCAGATTATTTAAACAGAGAACTAGGATCTGGTTGAAGTGGTCCCAATGGTATGATATGCTGCCGTAATTCTTCCCTTTGAATCTTGCATCCATTTTTTGGAATTACTGTGAAAATGATTTTAAAATTACCCCTGTAATCTGCAGGTTGATTAAAGTATTAAAGACCCTATACCCTACTGCTGCAAGCCATGCTGGTGTCTTAGAATATTATTACACAGGGAACAGCTCAGGTTGTGAAGGCAGAAGTACCCATTGTCTCGTGAGTTTCTGGATTCTGACATAGTTGATCAAGGAGTTTCTGGATTCTTGCAATAACATGAATCTTGTGATAATGTAATGCACTACTATAAATTAATACTCCATTATTTGTTGTGGTTCTATATGGGATATCTCCTTGGTTATGTTCTTTTTGCCTGATTTAAACTGAATTGAAGTGTCGTTAAGTTGAAAAGAACGGGGTATAAATGTCGGAAAAGGACATGTGTCCTAGTGTTGAGCCTATTTATTCTTCTTGTAAATTTTGTTCCCTCTACCATGTTTCTTTTGGGTGCTATTGGGGTTTTCAGTTGGTGGTGTCTGAACAAATGTACTTATAAAAATGGAAACCATTTGGTGCTGAATTGGATGTCATCAAACTGGTGCTGAATTGGATGTCATCAAACTGGTGCTATACTCTATTGGGCAATGATTCTCCACTTACTGACCAATTACATAACAAAAGTATTGCTAAAGATGGTGTCTTAAACACACTGCAGGCTGTTCTTTCAGACATGATCATTGGCATTTGCAACTTTTGTAGTATTTATTACGTAGTAAAATCTGGCAACTTTTTTGGTTAAATGATCCCGTGCATTAATTTCTACTTCTTCATTCATTTTGAAGAAAGCTACTACACTATTCATTTTCACCCATGTTTTTTTTTTACTTTGCGAAACTTTCATTTTCATCAGATTCATTATATTCTAAATTCGGTTTAAAAAACATATAATTCCCTCATGCAACTTGAGATTACTAATTAATGAGTAGATTGATCCGCAATACCTACCATGTTGGCATTAATTATTACAAAATAAACCAATTTACATTACTTCCTCTCCTTTTTTAAACATTGGCAGTTTAGCACCATCTTTGGGTACAAGAATTCTTCTTTTAAAAAAGAATTGAGTGGAAGAGATTAGATGTAGAGAGGAAAAATTAAATTGAGTGATTAAACTAATCTAAATTTTACCAAGAAAGGTAAGAGACAATCAAATAGAACATTTCCCTAAGTAAATCATTAACTCTTGTATCAGAGTATATAATCATATTAAGATTAATCAGTGATTTCATTAATTGCTATATTCTCTACTAAATTCACTTCACTATAGTTGAGCAATGACAAAACTTACCAAACAATAACACTCCATTATACATATGACAAATCTAACGCCACTTTATTACACATGACCAAATTTTATGCTGTGCTTCTCTTTTTATACATTTCCTGTAAAGAAAATTTACTACTCCTTCTACAAATATGTGATTTAAACAGATTATGAAATCCTCCTAAAGTCACAAACACACGTATGAGGCAGCTGATGTTCTTTGATAATATGATGAGTTTGCCTCACATCTAATATGAAACTCATCATATTATCAAGTAACATCAAGCTGCCTCACCATAAACATGCCACATATGAGACTTTCTCAAAGTAGTACTACTCTTTTAGGTTAAAATAATATGGAGTATTCTCATCTTTTCAAAATTTAATGGTACTTCAACTCAGATAGTTTAACTAATTTTAGCTTACTTTAATTTAATATAATCAAGTAAATACAAAGTATGAAAGGCCATAAGAGTTTGTGTAAGAACTTATTTGTCCCTTCAAAAATAGAATAATTGAATTACCCATGATTATTAATAATGAAGAGATTAACATCAATCTTATAAGATAGACATTGTCACCACTTTGTTGTACTACATTATGAATCCCATTTGACATCAACATCATTTGTAGCTACATTACGTGCAAATTCAACCACCTTTAAACAAGAATTCTTCAGATAAACATTCCACCAAAATTACATTTAAAAGGACAAATTTAAAAGTAATCCACACAGCTCACCAGACTCCAAAGAATATTTATCTTTAAAAAATAGTTGCCTTTTCTTCTAATTAATAATATGGAGAAAAAAAGGGTGAAAATAATAAATGCATCTAGAAAATCTCAATTCTCAACCAATCCGAAAATAAAAGAAAAAACACACACACACATGCAGTCAGAAACAAAATTAATGAGCCATTTGTTTGAGTGCTTGCCGTTTGTCTGTGTTTCTAAATTTGCGAGCTTTTTCAGAGGGAATTTGGATCTGAAAATCAGTGCCTAAACTGCCACTCACATACTGCCACCCTACTGAAAATCTACAAACAACATTGACTATTTTCCCTCTTCCTAAATATAGACGCAGTTCGATTCCGTAAAAGGAAGGGGAAAACAAGCTGTCTTGCCCACCGAAAACACATACGTCAATGGCGAATCTGAACTCTGCTTACCGTTCTTACCGTTCTTAACGGTCATTTATGTGTCTGCTTTAACGAAAAAAGGTATACCCTTTTAGCCACTTTTATTGTTTCTCTCAATTTCCATTATTGGGTTTTGTTGTAAATCAAATTTTGGGAGTTTTTGGGGTGGATCTGATCTGGGTTGGGATCTGATTTTGATTTTATGTTTCCCCTCATTGTCTGCTGTAATAAAGTTCGTTTCTTGGTGGTTTGTTTTTCAGAGAATGTGTTTGTTGTGTTTGCAGGTTGATCTGAAGGCTCTGTGATTGAATTTTGCTAAAGTGATTGTTATTGAATTGTGTTATTGTGTTGAAGACAATTGGAATTTCAAGGATTGTATGATTTTGCATCAGGATTGATTTGGTTTGAAGTGTAGCCTAGGAAGTTGGCTTGCTTCAATGCTTTCTGGGAATATTGATGGTAGGCTGTATCTGATGATAGGACACTTTTCAGTAGTTGTTGGAGGTTGAATTTGGAGCTTTAATCCGGAAGTATAAGCTTTTAGCTGCATTTTTGTTTGGATTTTCGGACATGAGAAGCCCTTGGTATAAGAAACTATCCGTAGTTTTCGGGCCCAGACCACCACTGAATTGGTTGCTGTTATGTATTGTGAGTGTGTTTGTGCTGATTGCCCTTTTGGGATCGTTCTCTTCTTCGACCTCATTCAACTCGGTTAGTTTATCAATACCTGACACTTATAGAAAGCTGAAGGAGCAGGCGGCCAGTGATTATTTTGAGTTGAGAACTCTTTCCACAGGGTCTAATAAGCTCAGAGAAGTTGTTCTTTGTGGAAAGGATAAGGAGATTTATGTGCCATGCTATAATCTGTCTGCAAATTTGCTTGCGGGGTTTAAAGATGGGGACGAATTTGATCGTCATTGTGAAGTTTCCCATGATCAACAGCATTGTTTAGTTCGTCCTCCTAAGGACTATAAGATTCCTTTGACTTGGCCCACGGGTAGGGATGTTATCTGGAGTGCAAATGTGAAGTTATCCAAAGATCAGTTCCTTTCATCCGGTACCATGACAAAGAGGTAATTCTGTTCACTGAACAGACAGATACTGTGAAATTTAACATCTTTAGAAGTTTATCCAAATTTGTAATTGAGTTCTTCCTGTTTGGTTGTTGTGTGGCTATCTTTATTTTCCTTGCTCAGAAGTTCACTATTGTAATTTTTCTAGGTTAATGTTACTCGAGGAGAATCAAATTGCTTTTCACTCAGAAGATGGAATGAACGAAGTCAATGATAATATCCACCTAATTGCAGACATGATTGGACTGACTAGTGACAGTGAGCTCTATCGGGCCGGTGTAAGTGCTCTTTTGACATGTTTTTTATAGTTTTTCTGAGGTGTTCTGTAATGCAAGTTTGAGCTTGCTTCAATTTGCAATCTTCTTTTTGGCAACCTTAGTCAAATTAAGATCTCAGGTCCATTTTACTTTTTCCACTCCATTGAGATCTTAAAATTTTTTTGCGTCGATTTGCAGGTGCGCACAGTCTTAGATATCGGTTGTGGATTTGGAAGCTTTGGGTCTCGCTTGCTCTCTCTTAATGTAATGGCTGTTTGTGTGGCATCATATGAGTTGACAGGTAGCCAAGTTCAGGTAGCCCTTGAGAGAGGCCTTCCGGCTATTATTGGCAACTTCATTTCAAGACAGCTTCCATTCCCTTCATTATCATATGACATGATTCACTGTGCACAATGTGGTATCGAGTGGGACAAGAAAGGTACTTGGTTTTTGTCCTACTAATCTTACCTAGGATTGTGCATTATATATCTTCTTTGACCTTTGGGAATTTTTATGGGTTTTTTGATAATACATCATACTCATAAGGGTATTTCTCCTTGAATCAGATCGATTGTTTCTCATAGAAGTTGATCGTATGCTTAAGCCGGGGGGTTACTTTGTATTGACCCCAACAGTTATCAGGAAGTACGGAAGTTCTGCAGCTTCCAAAAAGGGAAGCATGGTAAATCCAGTAGAGGAAATTGCTCAAAAGATGTGTTGGAAATTGTTGGCAGAACAAGAAGAGACTTTTGTTTGGCAGAAAACCTCAGATGCTCAATGTTACACGTCAGGGTGAGGCTAGTTAAAAACTCCCGCAGATAAACAGTACTTCTGAATTATGTTCAGGTGTATCAACGAAAAGAAACAAAGGGGGGAAAGGAAATAATAAGTATACTTACCCTGATTGACTTTGTGCAGGCAAAATGATATTCCAGTTTGTAAAGGAGAAAATCCTGAGTCATATTATCAGCCATTGGCACACTGCTTAAGTGGAACAGCCAGCAAGAGATGGAATCCCATACAGAACAGGTCAACTAGTTCTCTAAGCTTTGCTGAACTAGAAGTTTACGGTAAGCATTTGTACTTTAGTATTTCTACTTTTTGTACTTATGTTATAACCTGCTGCTTTCTTTTATCCATGGAATTTCAATGCATCGGCGTATTTCATGGAACAGGAGTTCTTCCTGATGATTACGTGGAAGACTTGGCATTTTGGAGATCATCTTTAAGAGATTATTGGTCTCTGTTATCTCCGTTGATATTCTCTGATCACCCAAAGCGGCCAGGTGATGAAGATCCACTACCTCCATATAATATGGTTCGGAATGTGATGGACATGAATGCTCATTATGGCGGTTTCAATGCTGCGTTACTGGAAGCTAGGAAATCGGCATGGGTTATGAATGTGGTCCCAGTTGGAGCCGATAATACATTACCTCTTATACTCGATCGAGGTTTTGCTGGGGTCCATCATGACTGGTAAGATTCTCAGTTCAATGTTTGACAACTCCAAACCCTAGCCTAAAACTGTCCACATCTGTACAATTGCAACTTCCATAATTATCAAACATTTGACTTTCAGGTGTGAGCCATTCCCCACGTATCCTCGAACATATGATTTACTTCATGGCAATAATCTTCTCTCACGGATTTCTACCTCTGGATGTAGTTTAGTAGACTTGCTTTTTGAGATGGATCGCATCCTGCGCCCTGAGGTAATTGCCAGATTCCTAGAACTCACTTTTTCATGTTTTCAGATTTTAATTAGGATTTCCATTTTCCATGATGTTGAAATGTAAATTTTTTTGTTATTGCAGGGATGGGTGATTCTTTCTGATACAGTCGAGCATATAGAGAAAGCACGAATGATAGCTACCCAGATTCGATGGGAGGCCAGAGTAATCGAACTAGAAAACGGGAGTGATCGGCGTTTACTTGTATGTCAAAAACCATTCATAAGAAAATGACCATATTCTTCAGAAATTCCCATATTCCTAACCACCCAGGCCTTTTTACAATCTGGTAATTCCTCTGAACCTCGTTGAACTTTTCCAATGATTAGATCCATACTGCCTGTTTCTGACTAGCTGTGTTTTTTCTAGGGCGCGATGCGAGACTAAGCTTGTACACATTATCCGTCCGCTTGTTCCGACAGACTAAACAGGTGCCCCCAAATCAAATTTTTTGGAAGATATATAGAGTGAGTATAGAGAGGTTTTCTGAGGTGATATCCAGCTCAAAAGAAGTTTGTAGTTATTCAATTTACTTCTACTTTTTTCTTTTTCTTTTTTGGTTTTCATATTATTTTCATTGATTGATTCTGTAATTGATGTCTTTGGTACTAAACTACAGCCAAAGTGTGAGTTATTTCATGCTCATAAACTTATAAGTTATAACACCATCTCTCCCACTTCTTTCTCAAATTTGTGTTTTCATGTACAAAGACAGATATGCACTATTACTATGTATACACAAATAGTTGAGAAATTATTCCATACATTTTATAGCTTGAAATACTAGGATGATTTACATGACAAAAGTATCAGTGAAATGAATAGTATAACTATACTCTATTTGGTACATAAGAAAACTCTTTTGAAATCCCCACCTAATTGAACTAGATTAAACTTAATATTTTAATCGATCTGAACTGAACTGAACTGAATGAGGGTAAGTTAAAAAGAACTAATCTAAACAGGAAACGAATCAAAAATCAACCTCTCGATCTCGCCTTCGATCCCTAGTGGCCATCTTCTCTCCATACCTTGCAAAGATATCACCCAAATCAAACAACCCTACTTCTCTCAACTTCCTAGTCATCCCCTCAAACATAGCCACACCTTCTTCATTTGAAAAACAATGCAAGAACTTGTTATAATCAAACCTAGGAATTTCAATCCCTCCATTCAAGATCCTCTCCACATACTTAGTAGCTTCCAAGGATTTCCCAGATTTCACTAAACCTCCAACAAAAATGGTGTCAAAATTCACCAATGGATCACAACCCTTTCTCCCTCTCTTCCCCAAATGCCCTTGAAGCAACATAACATAAGTATGCATCGTAGGTTCACATCCTTTCTTGATCATCTCCCGAAAAACCTCTGTAGCTTCGCTCGGTCTTTTTAACTTCACCAACCCTTTGATCAAACCATGGTAGACACCAATGTCAGGATTTTCGACTCCTTTCACGATCATATACCCCTCTTTTACCCTTCCTTTGGTCACGAGCGCGAAAACCATCGACCCTAGTGTGTCGCTTTCTGGTTCGATCCCTCTTTGGAGCATTTCATCGAACACCATGCGAGCTTCCTCGAGCTTGCCTTTGTTGCAGAACCATTTGATCACAATGTGGTACGTCGAAGCTGGCACGGCCAAGTCCTTCACCCTGAGCGACTGAAACAACGTTAGCGCATCGGAAAGCTTGTTGTTCTTGAAGAGGGTCTCCAGCATTGTGTCAACAGTCTCGATATCTGGTTCGATACCATGTTCTGTCATGTAATTCCAAATCTTGGAGGCGTCGAACAATGATCCGATGTCGCAAAATCCGTAAATCAGCCACCTATAAGTTATCCCATTTGGTTTAATCGTCTTTCGCAATCTCAAAACCAGATTATTAGCCTCTGCAACATGCTTGCTCTTACACAAACTCTCAACAACCTTATTCAGAGTCTCAACGTTGTACAAATGTCCAAACCCATTCATCACATGAAACATCTCCACGCATTTCCTTAACTCTCTCGATTCAGCGAAAACCTTGGACCCAATTATGAAAGTCTTGATGTTCGCCAAACCGAGGTTCCCAATTTCTTGGAGCAGGTCCCAGAAAAGGTCGAGGTTTCTCGCCTTTCCGACGACGTCGAGCATCTTGTTGAAGGTGGCGGAGGTGTGGCGGAAGTGGGGCTGGCTTGCGGTGGCGAACTGGTGGAGCTTGTACACGGGTTTCCATGAATAGGGGAACTTGTTGCAGACCTGGAAGAAGAACTCGTGGGTGAAATCGAAGTCGGTGTTGCGGAGCGATGTGTGGAGTTTTGGCTCCGGGGAGTTTTGCTGTTGGTATAGGATTGTGCAGACTCTGAGGAGGTGGGATTCGTTCACCGGAGAAGGTGGGCTTGCGGCGACGGCGGCGGTGGCGATTGAGGTGCAGAGGCGGCTGTGGAAGTAGGGGTAAGAATGTAAGAGTGTGGTTTGGGGTGTGATTATCTTGGAAGTTTGAAGAAGGAGAGTTTTGCAGGTTCTGTGGAGGAATTGCATGATTGCTCCGGTGATCATTGTATTTTGAATGAATGTATGATGGGTTTTGTTGTTTGAACATTGAAGAACACTTATTTATAGGCCGCGGTTATGGAGCACCAATGGGGCATTGCCCCATTACCTTTTTTGGAAAAAACTAACACTATTCAGGGGCCCCCTCCCTTATTATTTTATTTTTACTTTCTCTTTTTGGCCTTTTCTTTTTGTCTCTTCCCATGGGGCAATGCCCCAATGGGGCAAAAAAACATTTTCCCTTATTTATATGTTTGGATGAATTTGCTTTCTACTTTACGTATCTATAGGAATAGTACACCTAGACCATTGACTTCATATACTCTCACGATCCGAGTTATTTATACAATTTAACTATTTACTTTGTTTCGGTTATTTCTTCACATTTTAATTTTCGTCAATCATTAATATTTTTAAGAGGTGGTCTCTGAGAAGAGACTACAATAGAGTAGGGAGGGAAGGAGGTCCTTATTTGCAATTTTGGTAAAAATAGTTACTGTTCACGCGGTTACTGTTCATGCAGTTACTGTTAATGCTGTTAATGTTCACGCGGTTACTGTTCACGCACGTTCGGTTTCAGGCTAAAATATCTATTTTTTAGAATAAAAAGGTTCGTAACTTTTAAAAAAGTAATAGTTTTAATTTTAAAAAA
>JAAGWI010149366.1:0-10971 GCA_012274505.1 Galium porrigens var. tenue
AATCTTGCCAAAAATGGAATGTATGCCAAAATTAAAAAATCATCCAAAGTATGCTAAAATTAAAAAATCGGAAGGATTATGCATGTTCTCTGAGAACCATACATTTACACTATCACAAAGATGATTAAGATTAACACAAAATAATTTGATTTTTGTACATTACCTCATGAGACATACCTCAATATATAAACTTGACTATAAATCATGATTCAATTGGAAGAGGCCAACATTCAGCAACAGTTGAATTTGTGTTTTCGTTAAATGGACCATCAGTTTTCTTATTGCTCCATGTTTTTCCGTTGTCAGAAACAATTTAAATATACTAATTTTTAGAATAATATAGTCTCACAATTAAACGCTAAGTGTGTGGATAAGAAGTTTATGTGGAATTTCTTATGAATAACTATTATCAAGAATATAAGATACGATGATCAATATTTACTAAATTTCATTACATCATAATTTTCCAGATGTTCTACAGTTGGGTCATAAAATTTTCGATTGTTTTAGTTGAAACTTTTAAATTATGATGTTCATTGCATCATAATATTTGTGCATGTGTGATTGTGATAAATCAAGAAACTTTTAAACTGTGATCCCACCATAGTAAAATGTCCATTAATAGAACTAAATTTTCTTGATTTAGTAATAAAACCTGAACATTGAATATATTTCCTTAATCACATTCGTGTGTACAGTATGACTAATTTAGGTAAAACTTATCAAATTCGTCATATTTTCTTTTTTAATGACGATTCAATGAGTGACACTATCCCAAGGGTATCATGCTAACATGCGCTGAGGCAGGTAATCACTAACGTGCACCCGTAAATTTCCCAGTTTATCCTCAATGGCCATTGCCCTTATATTCTTCCCCCAAATTGCGCACTCCACCTCCCAGCAGCAGCAGCTAATAAGGGTTTTCTGTCCGCCTCCCCCACCGTACTTACCGTGCACTCCAGTTCTCCGATCATCTTCCATGGCCGCCGACAAGGTTGATTTTGAGCCCCGTCAGCCACCGCAGATCTCCAAAGGTTGGCTCCTTCCCATTAGCCGTTCGAATTCGTAGAGAAACAGAGCGGTTGATTTTCTGTTAGTTATCCAGTGTGGTTTGCATTCTGGAACCTTCTAGATTGGAGCCGCGGGTGGGGAGCGGTGTCAGGTCTATTAGGAAGCTGGACTTGTGTGGGGGTTTAGGGTTTTTGATTCTTGAAGGCTTAAGTTTGTTGTTTTTAGGGATTTGATATGCGCGGGAATGCAAATAATGCCCGTCCTTATCAAACCGATTATATAATTAAGAGCAATAGAATCGATCTTCCTGATATATTTTTGTTCTGTATAATATGGAGTGTTAGTAGTTTAGGAAGGATCTTGTATCAAATTTGAGTTTTTTGAGGTGTTTGTTACTTTTCTGCAAATTAGTATCTCTTCCTGATATATTTTTTGAGTTTTTTCGCCTATCACTCTGCATTAAAATAAAATAATGTTCTTTGCTGTTTGTAGATATGCACCTGTCTGAGAGTCCTATTCCTCTTTCACCTCAGTGGCTTCTATCCAAGCCTGGGGAGAATAAGAGCGGGTTGGCCGGGGTATGTTATCTGTTATCCAAATCTATCTCACTTGGTGTTGTTCTGCGCAAGAGTTGGTTTTTGAGTTATATGTGTTTTTTTTCCTGTTGCAGGAGAACTATGGCAACCCGCCAACTGGGTATTCCAGTCGCACAGATTTCATGAAATCACCTGGTCTTGGTGAAGAAACACCGCAGAATAAGAAGAAAGAGGTTTTCAGGCCATCTGTGCTAGACATGGATTCCGGCCGGCGTGATCGCTGGCGGGAGGAAGAAAGAGATACTAATTCTGCTGGCCGCAAGGACCGGTGGAGAGAGGGTGAGAAAGAGCCCTCTGACAATCGCAAGACCGATCGCTGGACTGACTCGCCTGGAAAGATTTATGGAGAAGCTCGTCGTGGCTCAAATGAGCGATGGATGGATTCAGGGAACAAGGAAAGCAACAATGATCAACGTAGGGAGGGCAAGTGGACTTCGCGTTGGGGTCCTGATGCCAAGGATATGGATAATGTGCGGGAGAAGTGGTCAGAGTCCAGCATAAATCCAGACTTTCTTGAAAAAAATGCATCCCATATTCCTTATCATGGTAGGGATGAAAAGGAGAGTGATAATCGTCCTTGGAGAATGAATGCCTCCTCTCAAGGTCGAGGAAAGATGGACCCTCCTCATTACACTCTTCCAACTCCAAACAGACAGGCTCCTGTCTATGCTTCTTATGGGTGGGGACGTGGTGAATCTAATGTATCCACCTTTTCTCAGGGAAGGGGGAGGATTAATTCTACCAGTAATACTTATTCTCAGTTGCAGCCACTTGGATCCTTTTCAGACAAAGACAAAGGCGAAACTTTCAGTGGAGAGTCTTTACCTTGGAGATACAGCCGAGCAAAGCTGCTTGATCTTCTCAGGACTACTGATACAAAGTCACCAGAGAAGTTCATAGGAGAGTTTGTGCAAGTACAGGCACTTACACAAGAAGAGACTCTAGAACCTCTCGGCCTCTGCTTACATACTCCGGAAGAACTGGTAGTTTGCAATTCCTCTTGCTTAAAAGTTTAGCATGTTTATTGTCATTTACAAAATTGACTCCATCGTTGGTTACAGATGATCTTAAAGGGAATTGAAAAAGGAGATGTGGTGAGTAGTGGTGCACCGCAAGTTACTAGGGATGGGTCTATGGGAAGGAATCCACCTGATTTTCAGCAGAGGAGAAACAAGCTTGGTACATTTCACGTCTCTTGGTTTTATCAGTAACAATCTTATGTAGGTTATTAAAATTATCTTTATCTAAGTGTCTATGGTGTGACTTGCCTTGGCAGGAAGTTTTGATGATATACTGCACGATGCAAATGACTCTAAGGAGAAAACCTTGGAAAATGCTGGTGGTAATTCAAACTATTCAGAGCACATGTCTCACGATCAGCATGTTCACTCTCATGGGTTTCATACAAAACACGAGAGCATGCAGGAATTTCATAAAAATTCTGACCACAGATTGAATTCTGGTATTATGGATATGTTTGTGTTTTTAGGAGTAATTAATAGAATTTTGTGGTTTTGTTTAACTTACCTGATGGATGTGGACGGGACTTAAGCATGTCAACAATTTTGTTTTTGCCTAAACTAGTATATGCGGGATATTGCAGAACTCGTTTTCTTTTTCTATCACACTTAGTTTAAAGAATGAACAACTATGCTGAAGCGTTGTGTTGTGTTTATCATGTTCTTATGAAGACTTTGTTTTTATTTTGTAAGATCTTTGGTTCCAAAGATTAAC
Source organism: Galium porrigens var. tenue (assembly GCA_012274505.1). Classification (NCBI taxonomy): domain Eukaryota; kingdom Viridiplantae; phylum Streptophyta; class Magnoliopsida; order Gentianales; family Rubiaceae; genus Galium; species Galium porrigens. Next base: position 3,342 of record JAAGWI010149366.1, read on the forward strand.
TTATTCTATATATTCAGCTCCAAGAGAAGACATAGCTTACAGGAAGAATGATGATATGCCTGTTAGCAACAAGGAAAGCATACATGGATCTGCCTCTACTGCACCATGGCGGCCATCATCATTCGGGGACCATAAGCATTCAGTCTTACAAGATAATAGAGGACTGCCTGTCAGCTCTAGGGCTGCTGATGTTAATTGGTCAGATTCACAGTATGCTAGACAAGAAGTACCCAAGTGGCGAGTTGGTGAAGATCATGGTATAAGAAGGCTACCATCTGCAGTATTAGAGCGGGACCAAGGGGCCGTTGGTCCCCAAAGAGTCTTACCACCATCTCCTGAAGACCTGGTCCTTTATTATAAAGATCCACAGGGCTTAGTTCAAGGTCCTTTTAGAGGGAGTGACATTATTGCATGGTTTGAAGCTGGTTATTTTGGCATAGACTTGTTAGTACGCTTAGCCGGATCGCCGCCTGAGTCACCATTTTGTTTGCTTGGAGATGTTATGCCACATTTACGTGCCAAAGTTCGACCGCCTCCTGGATTTGCAGGGACACCCAAGCCGAATGAGGTTCCTGATGCATCAAGCAGGTTTAATACCAACAACTTTGGAACTCTGCAGGCAGGTTCTGGTGAGATTGATGTGATGCATAATGAATCTAGATACAATGCCACACCAGCAACAGAGGCAGAAAACCGGTTCATCGAGTCTCTGATGAGTGGTGCACCACATGAGAAGTCTGGTCTATCTGAAGGTGTTTTTTCTTTTTCCAGCAACCCTCTTAATCTGTTATTTTATTTTCATGTGTTCATGTTCTATTCAGAGTGGTTTTGAGGCAATTTTTAGTGTGATTTTATCTAACAAAAAAAGGAAAATACGTTTTACAGGTATAAGAGGAGGATACTTCAGTGGTAATACTAATCCAACACCTCCATTGGGAGCTGAAAGTGCAGAAAATGCCTATCTATTGGCCCAAAAGATGTCACTGGAGAGGCAGAGATTTGGTCCCAATCCACATCAATGGCCTGTGAGAGAAACAGCTGCCCATATTCCACAGTCTGCACCTCAGAATGTTGATTTGATGTCCATCCTAAAAGGGTTACCAGAAAGATCTAGCACTGGTCATAATAATGGATCTAGTGGCTGGTCTAATTTTCCAACTCAAGCAGGGTTGGACCCACTTCAGGAAAAAGTGGATATCCATCAAGGCCCAAATTATCCACCACAGGCATATGGAATCCAACAACAAAGGGTACAACCTCAAGCAAACATGTTGAGCCATGTAACGGATACTCCTTCTGTCATATATGGTTCTGACAAACATACTTCTTCAAGTCTCTCTCAAGATCCACAACTATTGAGTTTGCTTCAGCAACAACAGCAACAACAATTGTTACAGTCTCAGACATCAGCTCCAATGCAACAGCTGAATAGGCTTTTGTTGCTTAAGCAGCAGCAAGAAGAGCAGCAACAGATAATATTGCGCCAGCAAAAAGAATTGCTATCACAAATGCTATCTGAGCAGAATCAACAAGAGAGACTTGGGGAACTTTCTCACGGGATGCTTCAGACCACTGGCTTTTCAGCTAGTATTGCACCGGGTGATAATTCTCGATTACAACTATCCTACGAAATGTTTAAGAGTGGTTCGCAGGTCCAGGCTAATATGCAAGATGAGCGTGTATCTAGCTTCCTAACTATTCCAGGTGCTTCTCATGATGTGAACCAAAATACTGAAGCCTCTAATGTACCTTTGCCCCATCGGGTTTTTGAGGAACATCAGAGGGGCTGGGGTCATAATTTATCCGAACCATTTGGAAGGCTTGAACAGAACACTTCATCAATGGCAACTTCCTTAAGTGACTCCTTACAACAGTTGGGATTGACCGGAAATTATCAATCTGAGATGCCACCTCAAACAAATGAGGAATATTTGCAAGAATCCATAGCTCTGGCACCAAAGGCTGCTGGTGTTGTTGAGAAAGATTCATTGATTTCCGAACCAGTAGATGGAACAGTTGAGGTACAAGGTGAAGGAAATGAGTCTTTAGTGGAGAAGCAAGTAGTAAAAAAATCTTCTAAGTCAAAGAAGCAGAAGTCTTCTAAGGCCCAGTCTTCTAAGGTGCAGGAGTTGAAGTCAGCTGATGAAAGTGCCAATCTTTCAGTTGCACATCAGGAAGATCAAAAGACATCATCCCCACCCATTTCACACATTAGTGCTTTAACTCTTGATCAAGGGCTGCCAGGGTCTAACATCCAGGTAGATGATGGCCACACACCCACTGGACAACGAGCTTGGAAGCCTGCTCCTGGCTTCAAGCCAAAGTCACTTTTAGAGATTCAACAGGAAGAGCAAATTAGAGCCCAGAACGAAATTAGAGTTCCTGATGTAGTAACATCTCTTAGCTCCTCAAGGGTTCCCCCCAACCCTTGGGGTGGGGTTGTTGCAAATTCAGATTCCAAGACATTGAGGGCTGAAATAAATGTTGTCAACCCAGACAGTTCTCTTGATTTGTTGAAGGGGAGTGGAAATTCTTCTTTTGTGAGCTCTCAAAGTGAAGCTGTTGAGGAAAATAACTTCATCGAAGCCAAAGATACTAAGAAAGGTCGTAAAAAATCTGCTAAAGGTAAGGGTGCTGGCTCTAAGGTTTCGGTGGCCACGACTTACTCAGATGTCCCTCTCGTGTCTAGTCCCAATGATAAAAATAAAGGTCTGCGTGCAACGCAGCAAGATAAGGAAGGATTAACGACAACCCCTTCTGGTCCATCCTTAGGAGATTTTGTGGTCTGGAAGGGCGAATCTGCCCCTGCATGGTCTACTGACTCTGGGAAGGTCCCTCAACAAGCATCATTACGGGACATTCTAAAAGAACAGGGGAAAAAGACCACTTCTCAACGTATCCCTGTACCAACTCCACAGAAGTCTGCAACAAATCAATCTTCTCGAGGTGGTGGTTCTTCTTGGACATCTTCTGCAGTTTCTCCTGCAAAGGCAACATCCCCTATCCAGATCAATAGTCAAGCTCCTCTTTCAAAACACTCTGATGATGATTTCTGGGGTCCTGTGGATAAACCCAAGCAAGAGACAAGGTTTTGTGATCCTTCATCTTTCTTTTCATTTACTTTGTTGTTCTTCAAGTGTTTATTTTACTTCATGTCTGATATCCATACTAGAATGCCGAGTTAAGTCAGGAAAAGTTATTATCTGGACTTAGTCATTTACCCCCGTTCTCTCAATATATTGCTTGTTTTGGATCTGTCATACATAGGCATACTGTGCTCTTGCTACTATGTTTGTGGTAATTCTCTCTTAGGGCTCCTAATTGTCTGCTTGAAGGAGAGTGATATGAAAAATCTCATTGCATGGTCTACTTGTGCATATGAATGGATTTCACCTATAAGCCCTATAGCAGTCCATTTCAGTTATTACTCTATTACAAGCATTGGTTGTCATTTGGAAATTGTAAGGAGTATCCTGTTGGCTGTGATGTGTCCAGTTAGGTGTAAATGGTTTTTACCAATATGAGTGCAGATGATTTCAATCTGGATAAATGATGTATTCGACTGCCACTCTTCCATTTAAGTTGTTCAATTCTGGATCTTTGATCATTAATACCTTTTGTTCTACTATGTCATTGACTACCATTGATTGTTAAAGCATTTTCTTTAAAATTCTCTGGATGACACTCTGTTTGTTTGATTCATGGCAGGTCTGATTTTCCTCAGCTTGGAAATAATTTTGGAAGCAAAAGCACAATGTCGAAAGCAACTGGTGTGGCATCTAGCCGACAAAAGTCTGGCAGTGGAAGGCCTACCGAACATCCATCCCCTTCAAATGTAACTGCTCTGAAGGGGAAGAGGGACTCCTCTACGAAATATTCAGGTACTGAGCTATATGGCTACTTATTTTTCTTCAAGTAATCGCTGTGTTGAAGAATTACTTTTGACATGTAATCTTTGGCAGAGGCAGCAGAGTTCAGGGAATGGTGCGAAACCGAGTGTTTTAGACTCATCAAGACGAAAGGTATTAGCACGTCTGATATATATGTATCGATTAGAGTTTTTGCTGTGCTAGATTTTAATACTACCATTTTATCAAATATTATCAAATTGCAATTACATTTGCTTTTAATATTAGTCTGAAGTCTTTTTCTGTCTTATTGAGCCATCTTTTAGGATTGCTGTTTAGAATAAAATTATCTAGGGTGTCATTACAGATGTTCAGGTTCATAGTTTTTCTTAGAAAGCCGTGCTCTGTTATATTCTTAAACCATTAGATGTCATCTCAACAAATTGTTGCAGCTTTGCATGTCTTTTGAAAAAAACAGCTTTCAAGCATGGTTTTGGATTTTGTTTTGACCCTTTGTTACTACTTGCAGATACGAGTTTTCTGGCGTACTGCTCGAAGCAATCTAGACAAGAGGCTGAAATGCTTCTGGTAGAAAATCTTGGCTCAGTTGATCCTAATCATAAATTCATTGAGGAGTTCCTGAACTTCAAAGATCTTCTTCCAGCTGAAGTCCTTGAGATTGCCTTTCAAAGTCGGAATGATCGAAAGGCCTCCGGTGGAGGCTCTGGAGAGTTGATTACCGACAATGATGGAGGTTTCTGGGATCTCGATCACAACACTTCTTCTCAGGAAGGCTCTGCAAGAGGAGGCGGGAAGAAGAAGGCTAAAAAGGGGAAGAAAGTAAGCCCTTCAGTACTGGGATTCAATGTGGTTAGCAACAGAATCATGATGGGGGAGATTCAGAATGTGGAGGACTGAGTACGGTGTTTCTGGAAACTGTACATACATAAGCGTTGTGTAAATGCTTTTGGTTTAGGAGCTGTTTTTTTGCTCTATAGAGTCCCAGCAGTTATGTTTTACATGCTGAAGCAATTTTGTGAAGGATTATTGTCAACAATTTTCCTCCTTACCTAGATTACAGGTTCAGTGGGGCCTTGAGTGGCCCGTTTAAAACTTTTAATCTCTGTAAGGGGTGCTACACAGTACCAGCTTAGGAGTACCCCTCAATTTGTTATTTCCATATTATGGAACGTGTTATCAAATTTTGAGACGGATTTATGGTTTTTTTTAGGGATGTTTGGATCATTTGTTTGGTGCGTGACCGAATTTCCTTTGCTATATTCATACACAGATGATTTCACAGCCGAATTTCAAATTAAAGCATCACTTTGAATTGGAATACCACAGCAGAAAACAAAAACAAAACTGCAGTTGTCACAACTCACAAGGGCAGGGTGATAAGGGAGACTGTTGTATAAGAAATGACCAAAAACAGCAAATCCAGATGCCAAAATGACAGATCAAAAGGACAATGTAATTAAATATTATCCAGTGAAATTTGCAGTGGTGAACATCTATGTTCTTACAGAACCTTCTAATTGGCAGGTCCAGTAATCGTACATTTTGAACTGTATAACTTCAACCAGTTGACCTTGCAGTCCACATACGATAGTGGAAAGAGTTGCTGGTTCTATATCTTTGCTAGTTTCTTTTGCTTCTTCTTCTTTCTATTGGATGTGCTGAAAGAACAAAATACCGAGTGAGTGAACTTCAAAAGAGCGCTAAATTTGCTCATGTTACAATTGGAGAAAATGACAAGCATTGATAACAAATAGAGTAGTTATTCAAAGTTCAAACCACGTCAACATATCAAAACACAAATATTTAGAGCTCGGAAAACATTTATTCGCATGGAAGATCCTCCAACTTCACACTAAAACAGACTTTCATACCCAACTAAGCGAGAAACCATACGACTGAATCCTAAGCATATCACGATAACCAGTTTCACTTTCACATATGAATAAGCATCCAAAAGCATAAACATTCTCATTGGCTCTTTTGCTCTCCAACTATAAAACTATCAATACACTAATTTCAATGGAAGGAGGAAGAGAGGATGCAAAATACACAGTACCTGGATGTGATGGTATTCGGGTTAGGTTCAGATTCATGTTTGAGAGAGGCTCTCACCAAAGACATCTTGGCAATCTCAGAAATGGCATGCTCGCGGATGGCAGATTCTTCTCCAGTCATCTCCTCATAAGCCGCCTCAAAAGCTTCTCTCCAAAAGAGAGGCAACATTACAGTCTTACTTTGACTGTATACATCCCACATCTGCCTCACCATCTTCTCCCTTTCCTCCACCTCCTACAAATCACCATTACCATTAATCATCATTATTCTCTTCCAATAACCAGAAAACCCCAAGTAATACAATCATTTTCGAAAATCCTAAAGAAATATACACGATAAAACATGGGACACATCACATTCCTTCCCTGCCTACTAATTTACATTTCTAGCCGTAACACTAACGTACATTAGAGTCTTGCCATCACAGACTTACCAGAGTGTTCTATAACTCATTTCCAAATGTTTAACTCATTCACAAACACTAATTTACATTAGACTCTTTTATTTATTTCCATTCATTCTCTTCAAACATTTACTCCCCTTGATATTCTTGCGCCAATTTTTCAACTACGGATCCGTCGAAGGATCCTAATACACATGATACAACAGTGAAGCTCATATGAATCCCAGATTGAACACTTTAAACAACATAATATCAAAATCAAATTGTAATTGGAACAAAAAAAAAGACGGGATCGAGCAGGATACCAGGATATCAAGGTCGTGGTGAAGAGGGGAGTCGAGGTCGTCGGCGCCCTGGTACAGGTGGACGGCTGACCACTTCAACGTGACGGAGCCGGTGAACATTGACCAGAAAGCAAGCAGAATGATGGCGGCAAGAGCCCAGAACTTGTACTTTCCTCTCCCACCAAATACGCTACCATCGGAGCCCTCTTTCTTGGCTCCTCCCGCAGTACCATTCGCTGCATTTGCAGTGCTTCCTGCCGTGGTCTGAGCTTCCTCGTCTTTCATTTCTGAAACCTTAATCCTTAACTTTTATACAGTTTTAGCAGAGATTAAGATTGAAAGCAGCATCAGGAAAAGGGGTGATTTTAGTGATGATCTGTTGTTGTTTGATTAGAAGTTTGATTGTTGGGAATTTAAAGGCGAGAGTGAGATGCAGCTGGAAAATGGTGAAATGATCGTGTGCGCGGTGGAGCACTGGAATAAGCATATGGAGCGATTTAAAATAAGCACCGACGACTTTGATGGGAGTCAACAACGTGTGGGCTCCTTTGTACTACTATTGGTGCTATGTCCGTTCACGATCCTCTTATTTTACTTCTTTCGTGAAATAAAGTTAATTTATTGTAGAAACTCCGTCCGGTCTAAATTAGAAAGAATATTTTTAGCAATTTCCAAAATGCATGTTTCACAAATAATATCTTTAAACTTTTTGTGAATTGACCATTTTGGATCAAATACTAATATTTTTAAGTGTGTATAAAATATATTTAAAAAGGTAAATTATACGCTACCTAGTGATACGTACCCCATACCCTTTTACATAAATAATTTAAAGTAAATTTCTGCTTTACATATTCCTTACTATTTTCATCTGTTAGTTCTAACTGCTGGAGAAACCAAACAAAATAACTTCTCAGAATTATCGATATCAAACTACCAATAATAGAGATTTTTCAGGGTTAATAGAGATAATCGTTATCTTTACATTTAAACTTTTTTAACATCCTATGTGACTTGAA
>JAAGWI010149880.1:0-14000 GCA_012274505.1 Galium porrigens var. tenue
AAAAATGGAAAGTATGCCAAATATAGAAAATTATCACAAAAATGAAAGTATCCCAAATATAGGAAACCAGAGGGCGGGAGTACATTGGAGTCTAGATTATATTATTTTCTTAAATGAAGCTCATCATATATAAATAAAAGTTAGATAATTGGACAAGAATAGTTTTTTACATTTCTGGTAGTAGAAGGGTTGGTCGCCAACACTCCACCCAACTCCCAGTCAAACATGATTTTGATCAACAATCCATCCATGATCCAACATTTGGACCAAATTAAAACACCCACACACACTACTAAACCCAGATTTCCCTTTCAAGATTTTGTTCCTCAAAAATTACTAGTACACATTTACTTGCTCCTACACAAGTTTCTGACTTTTCAAACACTACTTTTCCCCAAATGGGACATCACTTTGACCCAAATATAGTAAAAAATAACCTTAATTCTCGAAGGGGCTTAACAAAAAAGGACAAAAGGTTAAGAAAAGAAGACAGTTGAGCAAAGGAAAGGGTATAAATGGGGACAGCAGCACGAATCAAACAAAATTGGGAAGGCAGAAGTGAGAGGGAAGTAGTTGGGAGCTATTACATGGTTATTAGGATTTAGGGAATGCACAATTCATGGCGGTGGCAGGTAGCAAGGTGTACCCACGTGTTTGTGTTTATACAGCAATAGGTGTTTAGAGTATTTAAGACACTCTCATCAACCAATCCCAACCAAACCAAATACCAAGAACCCAACTGCATTCATTCTTTCTTCCCTCCACAACAATCAATCTTTGGACCCTTTTTTAGGCTGAGAATTTGTAGTTGACGAGGAGTGGATTCTTGATTTGTGGTTTTCTGCTTCTGGGAGTGTTTTTGTGGTCGGAAAGTTTGATTCTTGGAGGCAATGCTGCCCGGGAGGTGATCGGAGGGAGTATTTTTCAGAGGTCAGTCATCCAAGTTCAATCCTTTTTTGCTCTTTAAATGTGAAGTATGATCCAATAATTTGTTCAAAATGTCATTTTTAGGGAAGTATTTGAATGTTTGTGTAGTTTTTGGCGCTATTGCACAGTATTTGCACTTGTCAGTTGCTGTCTCATGATCATATAATTATATCCTAGTATGTGGATCATGATCATATTTAGTTAGTTTACTTTTGCAACATGGCTTTTGGGAAATCTTTTAAATGAATTTGCTTGGCTGTTGTGGTCCTACTGCATAAAGCTGCTTTTTGATGATCCTTTTGTGGCATGTTTCATCTGGACAAGCTAGACTGGCTGTTACTTTTCGATTGTAATGATGTCATATGATCGAATTACTAGTTTCATTTCTTGATCAATTGACTTGCTTAGTGATCTTTTAGTTTTTGATCCAATTGATGATACTGATGATGATCTCAACAAAGTCTGGCTATCTGGGAATGGTATAGTGCGTAACACATTACACTTTGATTGCTGTATTTCAGAGCAATATGTCGGAAGCTCAAAGGCAACCGATTAGTCTTAATAACAGTAATGGGTACATCAATGGCGCAATACAGTTTAGGTCGCCTGGTATTGCTTCTAAGATTGAGGAATTTTGTTTTGCACTGAAAGGGAAGAGACCGATACATAGTATTCTGATTGCCAACAATGGAATGGCTGCTGTGAAGTTTATACGCAGCATCAGAACGTGGGCTTATGAGACATTTGGCTCAGAGAAGGCGATATTGCTTGTGGCAATGGCTACACCTGAGGATATGAGAATTAATGCAGAGCACATTCGGATTGCTGATCAATTTGTAGAAGTTCCTGGCGGGACTAACAACAACAATTATGCTAACGTGCAACTTATAGTTGAGGTTTGTTGCTATTTTTCCTTCTCTAGCTCTTTAAGGCCTCTATCGGACATAAGCTACTGAAGACAAATTAATCAATTAGAATACTAATGAGGAAATGATTCATTAATTGAGTACTCATAACTCGATAGGAAAATTAGTGCTACTCAGATTCAGTCTATTTGTGGATGTACACACACTGATGTGTTTTCTGGGCTACAAGTTCTTGGGAGAGGCATGGGGGATTTTTACATTGTTATATTGATGTTTAGTGGATCATCAGAACATCTTCTAGGATAATGTTTTTTATTTATAGAATAACAGAATTTATTTTGAGTTAAATGTTTGGTTTCTAGATGGCAGAGATTACACGCGTTGATGCTGTGTGGCCTGGATGGGGTCATGCATCAGAAAATCCAGAACTCCCAGACGCTTTAACTGCAAAAGACATCATATTTCTTGGGCCACCTTCGGGGCCCATGGCTGCTTTGGGTGATAAAGTTGGTTCGTCGCTAATTGCGCAAGCTGCTGAAGTGCCAACTCTTCCGTGGAGTGGTTCTCATGTAATGTTTTTTCCACTTGAGTTTTAAACATGTAGGTTATAGTCACAGAGTTATTCGTGAATGTAACAGATTGGATTCCTCTTTCTTAGGTAAAAATTCCTCCAGAAAGCTGCTCAATCTCTATCCCAGAGGATATGTATAGCAAAGCATGTGTTTATACCACGGAAGAAGCAATTGCTAGTTGTCAAGTTGTTGGCTACCCGGCAATGATAAAGGCATCTTGGGGTGGTGGTGGTAAAGGCATTAGAAAGGTTTGTTTCTTGATGTAAATACCATGCAATTATTGGTTGCTTGATTCGGTTGTCCTTGGTTATATTTTCAGTTTCTAGAAACATTTGATACATAAAATAATTTTCACATAACGGTAAAGATTACAGGATTCAGTAATTCCTCTATCATATTGGTGATCCTCTTCTGTCATTTCATTTAACTTTGGATGTAGGTTCATAATGATGATGAAGTCAAGGCATTGTTCAAGCAAGTTCAAGGTGAAGTCCCAGGGTCACCAGTATTCATCATGAAGGTTGCTTCACAGGTAAGATTTCCCATAATCATAATCGTGCTTTGTTTTGATGTTTGCGAGTTAGGAGGTCAGTCACTTCTAATGCATATGCTGTTTAATGTTCCTAGAGCCGGCATTTAGAGGTCCAGTTGCTTTGTGATCAATTTCAAAATGTTGCAGCTTTGCACAGCCGTGATTGTAGTGTTCAAAGGCGACACCAAAAGGTTTGATTGAACTTAAATTGGCTTCATATTCCTCGTAATAGCGTAGTGAAAGCAAAACATAAAGTTGTCCTTGCGTATTGAATTGAAAGTGCGTTGTTTCTCTTCTTGTGGTCAGATTATTGAAGAAGGTCCAATCACTGTAGCTCCTATAGAGACGGTGAAAAAACTTGAACAGGCTGCAAGAAGGTTAGCTAAATGTGTAAACTATGTTGGAGCTGCAACGGTTGAGTACCTGTACAGCATGGACACAGGGGAGTACTACTTTTTGGAGCTAAATCCACGGTTGCAGGTATTCCAAACATCACAATATTCATGAATCATGATTATAGCTTAAGTCTCTTAACATGACCGGCGTATGAAATATGATCTAGGCTTGGTTTTTCTTGATTTACTTTTTGGTTGGTTAATGGTAGAGTATCAAACATATGGATAGTCATATTCTTTCACACTTCTTGCTGTATAGGTGGAGCATCCTGTCACTGAGTGGATAGCTGACATAAATCTGCCAGCAGCCCAAGTATCTGTAGGGATGGGTATCCCTCTGTGGCAAATTCCAGGTTTGTTTGCAAAACCTACTCATGGTACATACTTGTTATTTTCATCGTTTTTGATGGTTTTCTTTTGTTTCCTTGACTTTACCAGAAATAAGGCGATTTTATGGGATGGAGCATGGTGCTGGATATGATGCTTGGAGAAGAACATCAGTTCTTGCTACACCATTTGACTTTGATAAAGCAGAGTCTACAAGGCCTAAAGGTCACTGTGTTGCCGTTCGTGTTACAAGTGAGGATCCTGATGACGGCTTTAAGCCTACAAGTGGCAGAGTACAGGTTAGAAAAGCTGAATCTTGATATACATTTCAAAAAGATGTTTTGATGTTTCTTTTGACAATTATGTAGTTGATTGGATTTTGTGTAGGAGCTGAGTTTCAAAAGCAAGCCAAATGTGTGGGCATACTTCTCTGTCAAGGTATTTCATAGTTATGTTGCTGCGGTATTTTTATTTTGTACCATGACTGTCAGGAATTGACAAAAGCCGTTGTGATTGCAGTCTGGTGGTGGTATTCATGAATTTTCCGATTCTCAATTTGGTAAGTAAAATCCTTCAAAGGAAGTTTATGATAAGCAGTTTAATTGTATATTACTGGCTTCATGGGAGTTTTGAATTTTTTAAATTGGTGTAGTATTGGTGATGTCAAAATTTCCTCTTTATGGAACTAAAAGCAGTTCGATTGTATGGTATAAAGTGCATTTCCTCTTCCTGGAACTGGCCTGTTTTAATTTTAATTGGTTGCAATAGTTAACGACTATAAGCATACACATATGAGGTCAGTCTACATGTTTTCTAACATTTCTTGGGAGGAAGACTCTGAATTTTCTTCTAGGTTTCTGTTTGCAGATCTAATTTGGATGTAAAGTTTGTAATTGTCTTTCTAGATTCTATTTAGAAAAATGCTATAGTATTTTCTGGAGTGTGTCATTTACTTTTAAATGGTTTATGATACCCTAAAAGATTCTTGGTTGGTTTTGCGGACATTAATAATCCTAATTTCTGTAATCCTTCTTGATATTGGTTCCTTTTGTAGTTCTGAATATGTTCCATGAGCTATAATTTTCCCAGAATACTGGCTTGTTGAATCTTCAACCATGGGATGAGCCAAGTTTATGTGTTTCTTTCTGTTTGTTTTGTTGGAGATCTCTCTTGTCATTAAGGAAATTGTCCTTAAGAAAACAACTGTCACGTGATTTTTTACTTGGTACTTTTTGACAACAAGGTTTTGCATCTGTCAGGCCATGTTTTTGCATTCGGAGAGTCAAGAGCCCTAGCAATTGCAAACATGGTTCTTGGATTGAAGGAAATTCAAATTAGAGGAGAGATCCGAACAAATGTTGATTATACAATTGATCTGTTACATGTAAGCTTCTTCAAAAAGGGTCAATATTGGTGTTTCGCCAGCTAAAAGATGAAGTGAAGCTCTTTCTTATGTATACTTCTTTCCAATAGGCTGCTGATTACAGAGAGAATAAAATACATACTGGCTGGCTGGACAGTAGAATTGCTATGAGAGTAAGAGCTGAAAGACCACCTTGGTATCTTTCTGTCGTTGGAGGTGCTCTTTATGTAAGTATGGGTATTTATATCAGGATTAGGGAAAAGAATTCTTTATAAAGACAACCACCTTTTGATTTTCTGCATTTGTGTTTTTGAACCCAGAAAGCTTCAACTAGTAGTGCAGCAGTTGTTTCAGAATATATTGGTTATCTCGAAAAAGGACAGATTCCTCCGAAGGTACCTGCCTCCTTATAATCTTAAGTTTGCCTCTGATTTGTTTTCCTTAATTATTATTATCATTATTATTAAAATCTGTTTCTCTTCTTGCAGCATATTTCACTTGTGTACTCCAAAGTTTCTCTGAACATTGAAGGAAGCAAGTACACGGTGCGTATTGACATACAGAACAGTAGACCTTAACTAATTTGATTTATATTGAGAACAAGAGTAGTGTGGAGTCAGGAGTGTGTACATATGTCTGTTCAGACTTCATTTAATGAGGGGAGAACGAATGATTGGTGTTTGCTTCGGTTTCCTTTCAATTAGGATTAACTTGATTGTCAATTTCCATTTGTAACCTGATACTCTTTCCTCAGATAAGTATGGTAAGAGGAGGACCAGGAAGCTACAGATTGCGAATGAATGATTCTGAAATCGAAGCCGAAATACATACGTTACGGGATGGAGGCTTATTGATGCAGGTGCAGTAGTTTTCTCCGTGGTGCTTAGATATGATCTTTGCCACCCATCACATTTAGCTGTTCAGTACTGATCAAGATATGTGCTCCTTTCATTTTTTTTTGCAGCTGAATGGGAACAGTCATGTTATCTATGCCGAGGAGGAAGCAGCTGGAACTCGCCTTCTCATTGATGGAAGAACTTGCTTGCTTCAGGTACTTACATCTTAGCACAACTTTCTGATGGAATATTCGGGGTTCGATGGGTTGATAAAGTTATCCACTTTTCACAATTTGGCTAGAATGATCACGACCCATCGAAGTTGGTGGCGGAGACACCATGCAAGCTGCTAAGGTATTTGGTTGCAGATGGTAGCCATGTGGATGCTGACACACCCTATGCAGAGGTCGAGGTTATGAAAATGTGCATGCCTCTTCTCTCACCTGCATCAGGCATCATCCATTTTAAGATGTCAGATGGTCAAACTATGCAGGTACTATAGTCAACAGTGAGAATTTTAATTTTTTTTTTAAAGAACTTCTTCTAGCAATCTAAAGCTTGCTTGATATATAGGCCGGTCAACTGATAGCGAGACTTGATCTCGATGATCCTTCTGCTGTCAGAAAAGCTGAACCCTTTGATGGAAGCTTTCCACTTCTAGGACCTCCAACCGCCATTTCTGGAAAGGTCCATCAAAGGTGTGCTGCGAATGTGAATGCAGCTCGGATGATTCTTGCTGGATATGAGCATAACATTGATGAAGTAAGAATTGTGTTTGCATATGGAAAGAGAAATCTCCAGCTCTGTTTACCTGATAAATATTCTAATAAACATGTCTAATGCACGTTGCAGGTAGTTCAGAGTTTGTTAAGCTGTCTAGATAATCCCGAGCTTCCTTTCCTTCAATGGCAAGAATGCTTTGCTGTTCTGGCAAACCGGCTTCCCAAGGACCTTAGATATGAAGTATGTTTGTTTTGGCTTTTATAATATTTTCTCTTTTAATATTTCTAACTTGTTTGTGGATCTTATTGATCTTTTTCTCTTCTATCATTTAAATCAGTTGGAAGCAAAATTTAAAGAATTTGAAGGGATATCAAACTTGCAAAATGTCGACTTCCCTGCAAAGATTTTACGGGGTATTATTGAGGTTAGTCTTACCTCAGCTTTCTATATTCTGTAAAGCTTTACTTTCGTTTTTTCATTTAGAAGATAATTTGTTCTTTCTTCGTTTTTAGGCTCATCTTTGTTCCTACTCAGACAAAGAGAAAAGTGCTCAAGAGAGACTAGTTGAACCTTTGATGAATCTTGTCAAGTCTTATGATGGTGGAAGAGAAAGTCATGCTCGTGTCATAGTACAGTCCCTTTTTGAAGAATATTTATTAATCGAAGAGCTATTTAGTGACCATATACAGGTTGGTTCTCATCAGAGAAGATTTTGTTAATTGTTAAGCAGTTCTTTGGGGTCTAACTTAAAGTTCGGACATTTTCCTTTCAGGCTGATGTGATTGAAAGGCTTCGACTTCACCATAAGAAAGATCTTTTGAAGGTTGTGGACGTTGTTCTTTCTCACCAGGTAGGTTCTAATAATCTCCTATTCTAGATCCACTCCCTTCAGTTTCCAGTGATAATGGTGAAAGATGACATAAACCTTCGAAATTTGTAGGGTATCAAGAGCAAGAACAAGTTGATTCTAAGTCTTATGGAACACCTTGTGTATCCTAATCCTGCTGCATACAGGGAAAAACTAATCCGTTTTTCTGCACTCAACCACACCAATTACTCTGAGGTTTGTAATTTTAAGGTTATCTTGCTTGAGGTTACAAACTTATAATTAGTCCATGGTTAAGTGGCTAATGATAAATCTGAAAGGAAGATGGTCTGACCCCTGATATCTTTCTGCAGCTGGCTCTGAAGGCAAGTCAATTGCTCGAGCAAACAAAGCTGAGTGAACTTCGTTCCAACATTGCTAGGAATCTCTCTGAGCTAGAGATGTTCACTGAAGATGGTGAAAACATGGATACACCTAAGAGAAAAAGTGCCATAAATGAGAGGATAGAGGCACTAGTAAGTGCTCCGTTGGCAGTCGAAGATGCTCTTGTTGGTCTTTTCGATCATAGTGATCATACACTTCAGAGGAGGGTTGTGGAAACTTATGTTCGTAGACTGTACCAGGTACTTTTATCATTTTTTGTTGTTGTCTACCCTATTAACCTCTTTTGTCTTTAAAATTCTGACATTTGTTATTTTCGCCAGCCGTATCTCTTGAAAGGTAGTGTGAGGATGCAGTGGCACAGATCTGGACTTATTGCTTCTTGGGAGTTCTTGGAAGAGCATGTAGCAAGGAAGAATTGGTCTGATGAACAAAACCTTGAGAAGCCATTAGTTGAAAAACATACTGAGAAAAAATGGGGAGTTATGGTTATCATCAAGTCTCTTCAGTTATTGCCGACAATTTTAACTGCTGCACTACCAGAAACAGCTCAAAATTTGCAGACAGATAATGTATCTATTCTGCCAGATAGCTGTGGTAACATGATGCACATAGCATTGGTGGGCATTAATAACCAGATGAGTATGCTCCAAGACAGGTTAGTTCAAACAATTACTGCATCATACACCTTATTATGTAGGGTAAATCTATGGAAGAATTATATGTTGGCTTTGAAATACAATTTCGAATAAAGTTACCCCTCACCTTACTTGGAAACTTAAACTGGCCACAACATATATATATTGAATTAGATTGATTCAGTAAAGGCATATGGAGCAAAATTTCTTTCTTGCTTAAATAATGATGTAGCAAGTTACTGACCTAATTGTTAGTATTGTTGCTTGTCTAAAGCGATGAAAATGTTGTTCCCCCCCCACATGCTGAACATGATTTTAGAGGACGTCCTATAGTTGTTTTAAAATGAAATAATAGGTCATAATCAGAATGTAAGAAAATCAATTTAACTGTTGCTTGTGGTTTCCATGTTTACCCATGTGATCTGTCAGAAAACTGTTTCATTGCTTGTGTCCAAATCACATGCATAAATTGTACTAAGAAATCAGTTATGCCTTCATATGTCATCTGCAGTGGTGATGAGGATCAGGCTCAAGAAAGAATCAATAAGCTGGCAAAAAAGTTAAGAGAACAAGAAGTAAGCCATAGTCTTCGAAATGCTGGTGTAGGAGTGATCAGTTGCATCATCCAAAGAGATGAAGGAAGGGGCCCTATGAGGCATTCTTTCCATTGGTCCGCAGATAAACAGTACTTCGAGGAAGAGCCTCTTTTACGTAACCTAGAGCCTCCTCTATCCACTTACCTTGAGTTGGTATGCCATTTGCTCTCTACTACATCATGTCCTCTTTAAAATGCCTGTTCTGTTACCCTAATTAGTTTAAATTGAACAGGAGAAACTCAAGGGCTATGACAAAATGAAGTACACACCTTCTCGTGATCGTCAGTGGCATCTGTACACTGTCATAGAGAAGCCCACATCTGTTCAACGAATGTATCTGAGGACACTTGTGAGACAGCCAACTTCAGCAGATGGTATGACAGTTTATCAAGGCTCTGACAAAGGAATCACTCACAACTTGTGGGCCTTTTCCTTTACATCAAGAAGTATACTGTGGTCATTAGTTTCTGCCATGGAGGAATTGGAGCTTCATGTCCATAATACATCTATAAGATCTGATCATGCTCATATGTACCTTTACATCATACAGGAGCAACATGTAGATGATTTAATGCCTTACAACAAGTAGGAATATCCTATCATTGTATTTCCTTTCAATCAAAATTCAATTTTTGAATGGAATGTCATTTTGCCGAAATCTTTGCAGGGGGGTGGAGATAAGTTATGGGCAAGAGGAAGCCATGGTTGAGAAAATCTTGGAAGAACTTGCACGTGCAATCAACGCATCTGTTGGTGTGAGAATGCATCGGCTTGGAGTTTGTGAGTGGGAAGTGAAGCTCTGGATATCATCCGAAGGAGAAGGCAATGGTGCGTGGAGGATCGTTGTTGCAAATGTTACCGGCCACACTTGTGTGGTGCATGTAAGATATCTACTCTTTTGAATTGACTAGGGTTTAATTAGGGTTTACTTCTTTTTGTTCTTCACTTTTGATGATGATATATACCTCTTTGTGATGCTCAGGTATATCGTGAGGTTGATGGTTCAGATGGCAAAGTTGTCTACCACTCAATCTCAGGAAAAGGGCCATTGCATGGAGTGGCTGTGAATGCACCTTATCAGCCCCTGGGAGTATTGGATAGGAAGCGCCTTGTGGCACGGAAAAGCAGCACAACATACTGCTACGATTTTCCATTGGTAAGCTCAATAACCCTTAAGTGTTGTGAGATGAATTAAAGTTCATTATGTACTTAGGAATATTTTCCTGTTTCATCTTAAAACAGGCATTTGAAGCTGCCTTGAAGAAGGCTTGGGCGTTCCAGTCTCCAGATGATAAAAGGCCGAAGGACAGAGTCCTTAATGTCACAGAATTCTCGTTTGCTGATATGGGAGGCAACTGGGGTACTCCACTTGTCACTGTAAATCGGCAGCCTGGGCTCAATGACGTTGGCATGGTAGCGTGGAGTATGGAGATGTATACACCCGAGTTTCCATCTGGAAGGACGATTATCGTTATAGCAAACGACGTGACCTTCAGAAACGGATCCTTTGGCCCCAGAGAAGACGCGTTTTTCCAGGCAGTGACCGATATTGCTTGCAGCCGAAAACTACCTTTAGTGTATCTGGCCGCCAATTCAGGCGCTCGTATTGGTGTAGCTGAAGAAATAAAGTCTTGCTTCAAAGTTGGTTGGTCTGACGAGTCAAGCCCTGAGCACGGCTTCCACTACGTGTATTTAGCTCCTGAAGATTATGCCCGGAATGGATCATCTGTGATAGCAAACGAGCTGAAACTTGCCAGTGGAGAAATCCGGTGGGTAATTGACTCTATAGTAGGGAAAGAGGATGGTTTAGGGGTTGAGAATTTGAGTGGTAGTGGTGCTATTGCTAGTGCATACTCAAGGGCCTACAAGGAAACCTTCACGTTGACTTATGTTACTGGAAGAACGGTTGGGATCGGTGCTTATCTTGCCCGATTGGGTATGCGATGTATACAGAGGCTCGATCAGCCTATTATCCTGACAGGATTTTCGGCACTTAACAAGCTTCTCGGTAGGGAGGTTTACAGTTCACACATGCAGCTCGGTGGGCCAAAAATCATGGCTACCAATGGTGTGGTTCATTTGACGGTTTCAGATGATCTCGAAGGGGTATCGGCTGTTTTGAATTGGTTGAGCTTCGTTCCGCCTCATTCGGGGGGCCCTCTGCCCAGACTGACGCCATTGGATCCTCCGGAAAGACCAGTTGAATACCTCCCGGAAAATACGTGCGATCCTCGTGCTGCTATTCGTGGCATTTTAGATGGTGGTGGAAACTGGTTAGGGGGTATTTTCGACAAAGACAGCTTTGTAGAAACCCTAGAAGGCTGGGCAAGAACAGTTGTAACTGGAAGGGCGAGACTTGGCGGAATTCCGGTGGGGATAGTTGCTGTCGAGACTCAAACGATGATGCAGGTTATCCCTGCAGATCCTGGCCAGCTCGATTCCCACGAAAGGACCGTTCCTCAGGCGGGTCAAGTATGGTTCCCCGACTCCGCCTCTAAAACTGCTCAAGCGTTGATGGATTTTAACCGGGAAGAACTGCCACTCTTCATCCTTGCAAACTGGAGAGGCTTTTCTGGTGGGCAGAGGGACCTGTTTGAAGGCATCCTACAGGCGGGGTCAAACATCGTTGAGAATCTAAGGACTTATAAACAGCCGGTTTTCGTGTACATTCCAATGATGGGCGAGCTTCGTGGTGGAGCATGGGTGGTGGTTGACAGCAAGATCAATCCAGAGCACATTGAAATGTACGCTGAGCGAACTGCTAGAGGGAACGTTCTTGAACCAGAAGGTTTGATTGAGATCAAGTTCCGTTCAAGAGAGCTGCTTGAGTGCATGGGCAGGCTTGACGGTCGGCTAATCAGTCTGAAGGCAAAGCTTCAAGAATCTCAGAAAGATGTTTCACTTCAGCAGCAAATAAAATCCCGGGAAAAGGAGCTCTTGCCTGTATATACTCAAATTGCTACCAAGTTTGCAGAACTCCATGATACCTCGTTCAGAATGGCGGCAAAAGGGGTGGTGAAGAGAGTCGTAGACTGGTCAGACTCCCGGTCTTTCTTCTACAAAAGACTGAATCGAAGGGTTATCGAGGATTCATTGGTGAAGACTGTAATAGAGGCTGCTGGTGATCAGGTCACCTACAAATCTGCAATGGAGCTGATAAAGAAGTGGTTTTCAGAATCCAAGTTTTCTGGTGGAAATGAAGATGCTTGGAATGATGACCAGGCTTTCTTCTCTTGGCAGGACGATTATTTCAGAAACCACGATGAGAAATTACAGGAATTGCGTGCGCAGAAAGTGTTGCTTCAACTATCAAAGATTGGCGATTCAACAATGGATCTCAGGGCTCTACCACAAGGCCTTCTTGGCCTCTTACAAAAGGTAGATACATTTTTAAAGTACAAAGTTTCCTTTCATTTTCTTATGAAGTTTAACTCAACCCTTACTTTGGAATACAACGTAGGTGGATTCGTTGACTCGGGAACGCTTGATCGGCGAACTACGATCAGTCCTCGACCAGTCTAGTAATGCATGATATGTACTTACCGCGCGTTGTATTGAGCCAAGAAAACTGTAGAATAAGAATGAATTTGGGAAATGGCGAATGTATGATTAAATGGATTATAAAGGCTACGAACTTGTATATAATAGTGGAAGAGGTTAATAGCATTAGTCTTCCATTCTTTGGTTCTAATGGATGAGTTTCCACTGGAAATTTGAAGCTTTTCTGTTTCAATCTTTTTGAAGCAAACATTTATACCTAAACTTCACATTTTCTAGTGGAAAGCAATACCGAAAGTTTTCTGGTAGAATATTAGCTTCATTAGTTCTATTTTTTATTTAAAAATGAGAAGAAATTACAAATTATACACCCAAAATGCAAACAAAATGATCCAAAATATGAAATGAAATTACTTATTGTTGTGCTTCTTTTCCTTCTCCTTCATCTTTAGTTCTTGAAGTCGCTTCTTGTGTTTCTCCTCAGCCAGCTTCTTCTTTTCTTTTGCCTTTTCCTTCTTCTCAGCTTCTTCTCTTTTCCTCTTCTCCTTAATTTCTCTTTCTTTCTTCTTCCTCCTCCTCTTCATTTCCTGCAATTCTTCTTTAGTGATCTGCTTTTTCATGTTGAAACACATCTCTTCTTTTTGGGATTTTTCGCCGCCTCGGCCCGATTTATTTCCTCAAGCTACACTACTGTACATGAGAGAACAAAATTATGAAGTATAATATATAGAGTTGCCTGCCGTCCTGCCTTTTGTTTTGTTTTCTTGTATATGCTACGAGTATCTCCTCTTGTAAGACTCCTATAACATGGACTTTCAAAGAATCAAACATTTTTTTTTTTTGTTAGAATATCCTTCCTAGTTGAAATAACCTTTTTTCAATTAAAGTTGTCAAACTTCGACTATATATATAGTCACAACATTATTATATGTGATTTTGTAGATTAATCGTACATGTATTTTATAAAGAGAGAGTGTCATATGAGATTTTCACATATTGAGGCAGTGATTTATATGACCCATAACTATAAGTAAATACAAAGTAAAACACATTCTTATAGAATTTTGGGGTCAAATTGTAAATACTCTATTTTTAGTGAAATTCCCCCAATTATTCTCCTTTCTTCCACCTTGCTCTCAACTCATCATCTACTACCTTGTCAACACCTCACAACTAGGCTGCCACCAACGATCCAAAGCTCAATGCTGCCAACTCCCAACCTCATCTCCGGCAACTCCTAAACACATCTCCGGCGACCCCCCAACCTCAACGCTGACGACCCAAACCTCAATGTCGGACCGTCGACGTCACAAACCTTTTGTCCATATTTACAAGATGGCCCATATACTTCTGTGAATGTTATACTATTGCGCTGAGATTGGAACGTTTATTTTTTTGACCCCAACACTTATAAAAATGGGGTTTGCCATGCCTCTGTCTCACTAGTGTCTGACTCAAACAAAACTTTGTCTTTTCTATATATCAAATTTATATATGCACCATTAATATACGTAACCAAA
>JAAGWI010150152.1:0-11632 GCA_012274505.1 Galium porrigens var. tenue
ATCTTACTGCTAGCTATTTTGTTTGATATTACAGGTGGCTGCTGTTTCTTGGCTCCAAGCTGCTATGATTTGCTTAACTTTAGGAGGCAAGCTGTTTTTTTAGGAGGCAATCGGTTGTGTGTGTTGTGAGCAGCTTGGCTTGGTTGCTGCTCTTTGGACTCATGCATCACAGAATTCCACTGTCAACTATGTAACACAAAAGTTTGTTTGTTGCAAATACTCAGCTTTTGGAGACTCACTCCTGGAAAGGTTTTTGAGTACATATACCAGTTAGATTAGCATCCTTTTGGTCAAAATATAATTAGGTATGTTTTAATCTCCTGTTCAGGCTAGTCAATCGACAGACTTGTGGTTCGTTTATTCAAGTCACTAATATGTTTGTTGACTCAGATGAATACGAGATTAACGGAATTTAGTCACTATCTCTAGGTAGTGTCACCTTTCTTTCTTTACACCTTTTGGAAGCATGTTTGCTTCGAGAGGAACTATCCTAATTATTGTACAAACTTTGCCAATTCAGGCTATTAGGGCTAGGGATCCCAATAAAATCTCCCTCTCCACCTATGATGATTTTTTAATTTTTTAAAAAATGGTCTAATTTGATCAAACAAATCCCCGGTGAGGCCAGAACTAGTATTATTTCCATTTAAGAACCTTGATTTAATAATTTCAACAAGTTCATCGTTTTAGTTTTAGCAAAAGACTAAAACGAGAGAGTTGGCCAAGAGCGAGGAGAGCCAATTGAAAAGAAGGGGAGATGAGGAAAATATAAAATTGTGTTCCAACGAGTCCTGAAAGCCACCGCGTGTCGACAGTATCAAACAACGAACGAATTAATCACAAGTACTCTCCGAAATGAACACTATCCGATGAGAGGCGTGATAGCTTTATGCAGATCTGCGACGATTGGAAGATACCAATACCTTCGAGAAAAGGGCACCCGTTTGTTGATGCAATACCGCCCCCGGGTTTTAGTTGTCAGCCATTGCGCACTCATTCCACTAGCCTCGTTTTAGCCACCCCTTTTGTTTTTATCCGGGGTACACTGCCATTAGAGTGCGTGTGTGTGAGAGGGTGTATGAACCTTATATAGGTGTACTTCACACTCCTTATTAAGAGATAAAAAGGGGTAGTGTTTTCTGGGGTGAACATGGAGGAGAAAATGGTGAAATTTCTGCTGGGGAGTTGCTATGCCAGGGCCTTGTTTGGTGTCTTTACAGGACTGGTTTGTGTGAATGGTCTTCTTGCTGTAATTTCCTTCTTACAGGTATAATTCCTTCCCCACTCCTCTTTGAAATTTTTATGTTTCTGCGAATGTACATTGATTTTGTATACTATCCCAACAAATTTTGTATTTTTATTTGTATGTTAGTCAAGGATTGTTGATAAAGAGAGAGGCCATAAAATTTTAATTTTCTCGTCTCTGGGTGGCAATGTGGCTGGAATTTCAGGGAGGGGGAATGAACTTACTGGGTGATTAGTGATTTTTCATGGTCCTAGTGTCTGATTTAATTAGCTTCTCTGGATCTGTCAACGATTGTAATCCTTTGGCTTACATGTCTAATAGGCTATTGTTGCATCTCTGAGTACTTCCATCTATCTATCTATCTATCTTACATTTTCATTTGTTTTTAGTTAAAGCCTTGTTATTCCCCCCCACCACCAATAGCACCCATATGTTTGTGGTGCTGATGGCGCCATCATAAGCCATGAATCAGTAAGTCCTTTAATCACTGCTTTGCTGTTGCATTGATGAAATGACACTGTCACGAACTTGAGCAGATTGACATTTTACTAACCATGCCCTAGATATCCTCTGGGCCTCTGGCATCTTGCAGTAGTTATAAGCTTCACTTATTTGAAGATTTGTTTATTCATCATTTGTTCATACATTTTGTTAGGATCTCCATTGGTAAATTCATACTTTCAAAAACTTGAGCGGCGAAGTACATTTCACTAACTCATGCTTTAGACATAATCTCTCCTCCGGGCCTCTGGCATCTTGCAGTAGCTATTAGTCTCACTGATGATAAGAGTTGTTTCATCATTGGTGAATTCATACAGTTTGTTCAGATGTCCATTGGTAAATTCATACTGTCAAAAATTTGAGCAGCTTGAACTGCATGTCACTAACTCATGCTTTAGATCCTCTGGGCCTCTGGCATCTTGCAGTTAGTCTCACTTATGAGGAGTTATTTACAGTTTGTTTGGATCACCATTAGTTGCACATTGGCCCTGTTTTATGTTTTGGACAAGAGAATCATGAGAAGCATTCTGTGATATATTCATCAGTGTTGGTGTTATTAATTTCTCTTGGATGCTGCTGCAAACTGGGCTATGTTTCATTAACTGTTCTATCTAACAAAGTATCTTCACATAGCTGGCAACAAACATTAATAATCATCTTAATAGCTGGATTTCTTGGCTTGCATGACTTTAGACATGGTTGTACAACCCATGTCCTCCAGCCCTCATTTTTGGCGATTGAATTTTGTTGAGTGAATGAAATAAGGGACACATTTTTGGTGCCGTTTGTGTTGTCTTCTTGCAATAGTATTGTTGGTAGTAGGAGGTTACCGCTTATGTTGTCTATATGCAGTACTATTCTTGATAGTGGGACCATTAACTGTGTTGTTAAGTCATGCAGTCTTGTGAATGGTAAGAAGGCCAGTGATTATTGTGAATGGTAAGAAGGCCACGTCACCATCCTGAATTTATTGAGTGAAAAGTTTGACTAGAAAAGTTGTGAAAGGCTCGTAATATTCACGCATTGCCTTACATTGATTTGCTGGTGATGTTAGTATTATCTGCACGCGATATTCATGCATTGCCTTACATTGCTTTCCTGATAAGGACATATTTTCATTTCAAAAGAAAACATCGAATGGTCTTTGTACTGGAGTTACTGGTGTAGCACTTGCTTGAAAATAAATTTCTCCACCTATATCAGAAGCAATTGATTCACAATCTGATCTTGGCTTTTCTTTTTTATCCCTATTTATTCTTCATGTTTAGATTTCCAATGTGGGGTCTATACACTTGAATGAAAGAACCAAGAGGAACATTTCTCTTGAACCTGGAATATATTTCTTGGAGGGAGTCACAACCCCTTACTCTCTAACATGGTATTTCATTTTCTTTTACAATCGTTTGGGTTTTTCCTTTTCTTTCCATGCAACACCTTTCGGGTGTTGGGGTAGGTAGATGGCTAACTAATATTAGGCCTTGTGAACTTTGTGGAGCTGTTTTAAAAGTATATATATGGAAGGTCGCAGACTTAAAAGAAAAGCATCTTATTGAAGATTCATAGGAACCAAGTTTTGTTAAACCTCACTGAAAGTTCAATGGTCCAGACTCCAGAGGTGAAATATTATGTCTTTTGCTTGATATGTCTATCATTCATGAACTTAAAGTCAGTTTGAGATTGTGTAAAAGTAAAGGAAGCTGTTTCTTGTTCACTTGTTTCTTGCCTTCCACATTCCATTCAGCGTGTCTAGATGCAATTGCAATGACTTGAACTAGACATATATTGATATTGCTGTCACTAATTTAGTATGCCTTTTCTGCATCTATACTGTTCCCCTTTACCATTGTTTTCCTATTGGTGTACCAGTTATTGCGGATTCATTCAAGAAATTTACAAATTGGCTGGACCCGTCAGAAAGTAAGCAATTATTTACTTCTTCTGGTATCCTCTTGGATCGATATGTGAGTCAATGTTGGTATAGTATTTGTGCATTTTGTCACTTCAATTCAAGTAGTTGAGCTTAAATGTGCTGGTAACCTGGGCTCTCTGACCTTGTTCTATGGATAGTTCTGTTTTCATTTTGTGGAAACAACCTGTGCTGTTTAAAACTTATGATATATTTGTACTT
The DNA here is from genome assembly GCA_012274505.1 of Galium porrigens var. tenue. Taxonomy (NCBI): domain Eukaryota; kingdom Viridiplantae; phylum Streptophyta; class Magnoliopsida; order Gentianales; family Rubiaceae; genus Galium; species Galium porrigens. Next base: position 3,876 of record JAAGWI010150152.1, read on the forward strand.
TAAATAAAATTCTTGCATTTAAAGTGCCTTGGCATGAATGTTATCATTGTTGGAATAGATATGCCCTACCTGAGAACTAGTTTGATATGCGTTGCAGTTTTGAATTCATTCAAGTCAAAATTTATCATTTATGATTACAGCCTCTTTTAAAAGCTTAAGCTGATAGAGAATAGTGAGGTACCTATGCAGTAAATCTCACACATGCTTATTGTGTGTGCATTAGATTCTATATTGGTAGCCTGAACAGGCAATTTATATATGTCCACTTGTCTTGATGCTTTTTTGCTAGTGTTTTATATCCGGCTATTTCCATTTGCAGGTTTTTCATCTGATGATCGGGTCATCAAATTTAGGTAAGAGAAATTTATTTTCCTGATATGCATCAATCCTGATTCATTCCACCGGGGAATAGCTTTGACTGATTTGGAATCAAAGTGTGTCGGACTATTTAATCCATAAAATGTATTTGAGCCTGTTTACACCTTGCCAATCCTGTAGTGCAAGTTTCATATGGCTGTTGATGAGTTCACCACTGCTTTTGTTTTTTGCTAACTGACAGGTTTTGTCCTGTATTTTATATTGAGCCTTGTTTCTGCTTGCAAAAAGTGGGCACGATGGCCAAATTTATGTGGTTTCATCATGATGGGTATGTCAATAACCTCTTTTATTTCTCCCTCTTTACATGTATTAAGTGGTTTAAGACTGGTCCATGTAATGAGGTTAAATTCAAATTTTATCTCTGCAGCTCTCCCGCAGATAATTCTTTTTGCTGCGTTTCTTCTACTTCTCTCATTCTGGTAAGTTCTCTATGCTGCCATAATTTCTTTTGACAAAGCGAAAGTAATTTAGGACTCATAGAAGGCGATACGCTCGCCCGCAGCACCCCAGCTGCCCGAACCCACGAGCTTCGCTGGAGTTGTAAATCACGGTAACCTAGCACCAGGAACCAGCGGGTTGTCCCGTCCTCGGTGCGCACAAGGGACTCTTTGGGCCGAAGCCGCAAAGAAATCCCCACACTGCCGCATCCGAGGTTCGAACTCGCCACCACAGCTGCAAGTGTCCCAACCACTAGGCTTTGCCCGCAGGGTTCAATTTAGGACTCATAGAGAATTGGAGGGAACTGTAGATTAACAGATATTTTTATAGCAATGAATCCATAGATCCCACCGAATTTGATGAAGACATGAAACCCTTGTAGTTTGTGGTAGGATAAAAACTTAGTTTATTTAACGGTCTGGTATTTTTGGTACATTTGCCTAGGGTTGACCTTTGCCATCAGAATGATGATGACGATGATGATGATGATGAAGATGACGGTTATTGTTCCCGAGAAGCTCTTCTGGAAAAGTCAAATAAAGAAAATAGAGATGTTCACAGTTGTAGAAGATGCTGCTCATTACGAGCCCTTCATGTTGGTAGCCGCCAAAAAGTTGTGGTTCTGGTGCGTTAAACATACAACAATTGATGATATTTTCACCTTCATTTTAATGTATTAAGTTTAATAATTTTAATCTGCATTTTGCGATTGCTTGATTGGAAATTTGACCATATGCAGGTGACCCTGCTAATATTGATCCTAATGGCTGCATCTTCTGTGCTGATGTGGGTTGGAAAGGGAACCAATCCTATTAATCCATCTCTGGTGGCTCGGGTATACAGTCTCATATGCTTAGGATTTACCTCATTTTCTTTCACTTGTACTGTTGTTACTCATTTAAATTGGAAGTTCACAGTTAATGAAGATCTGTTAGCATCTGTGCTTGTTGAAAGTTATTAAATCCATATTCTTTTTTAAGTACTCATAGAGTTAGTTTTGTGGTGGTGAATGTTGGGAATCGTGTTACACCTCAGTTTCTTGTAGATTCATACAAAAAATTAATAATTCTAGAGTTAGATGCTTAAGAATTGTTTTGACGGAGACTAATTTACCAAATCACTAGACTTGCAACTCTGTTTTTGGTCAACTGCACAACCATTTAACAAGTACAGATATTAGTCTTCATAAACCCCCTTCCCTTCATACCCTCTAACAAGAAATACAGCCACTTAATTGAGACACAACACAGCTTATCGGGCATCAAGAAAAATGAAATGTATGGAGAGCTTTCAAGTACTTTTATTCACTCTTTGCAGAGTGTATCAGTTCTTGTGTAGCTACATTCCCTGTACCTCCTAACTTGTATCACAAATCCTTATTTAACTCCTTTAAGCCTCTTCATAGAATTGTGCAAGACTTAAAAAGTTCATTAGCAGGAACTTTGAATTCCGATAGATTGTTATGATGAATGTGCCGGTTATACCTGTTGAGGTGTCCATATCTATACATCTTCTGTTTATGTGACTGGCCTTTTAATTTTTTTTGTGTGTATAAGAGAAGGAGAGGTTATCAGAAAGGTACCGGTTTAAAATTGCTAGAAAGAATCCATGAAGGTTTCTCACAGTCTCGAATAAAAAAGGAGCACCTACTCCTTTTTTTTCCTTCTTGGCCAGACAATCTGAGTAATCTTACCCCAAAGGCTCTACATTGGTGTAGACTCCTGCCTCAGTTCAATAATTTATCTTAGGGAAAGAAACTTCTTAATGGAACATGCAAATTATGTCATCATTATGTCACTGTAATGTGTGTAGATTGTTGGCTGGAATAAAAATGAAGTTTTAAGCTTTTCATTTTAGTTATTTATTGATTAAATATGCACTGGGATTTGAGAAAAAAATCATTTGAGTAAATGCAATTTGGAAATATATTTGAGAAAAATTTCAGTCATAACTACTTTTAACAAGAAGTTTGAGATTGGGGAGTAGTTTGCTTCTATGCTCTAAAGATTTGTGGTTGCACAAGCTTTTTCTTGAAATTAATTTGCTTTCATTTTAGTTCATCCTCTTCTTTTCATGCCTAGATTGAGTGTACTTGTATCATCTCCTTCCATCCCTACCTCCCTCCCTCCCTCTCCACCTCTCTAAATCAATATATTTGAAATGCAGGTATACGTAGATCTTTTTTCGGTAGTAGTATTTGTCCTCGGGGGAGCTCTGGCTTGTTACGGTGAGTTTCTATAATTTAGAATTATTCATTTTATTTCATGTTCAACAACTGTTTCATTTAACTTTTCATTGGTAGCAATCTCCACACGTAAATAGAGATGGGATGTAATCTGATGCATAATTTACTATTCTCCAATAACTGGATGTCAGATATGGAAAAACATTTGTATCTATAATGGTTTTCATTTTCTATGGCCAGTTACTTGTCTGGTTAGTGAACCATTGTATTTTAGAAATTTGCATAAAAGAAGAAGTGGATTACCGAAACATTTGCTAACTGTAGTTTTTGACAGATCCCCTTACTGAAATTCTTTTAGCCTTTCTTGTACTGATCAAGTAGATCTCTTGCACAGGGCTTGTATTATTCCTGAAGATGAGCAAAGTTAGATCTGAGAGGGTCTCTTCTGAAAAGCAAAAGGTAAGCTCTTGACCATATTTGGTTCAGATTTTTATTTTTCAAATGTTAACTGGTAGTATCTTGATCAGCTTGAGGAGTAGTTGCTGTCTTGATCTCCTAAAACTTGTAATTGCATTTGCATCATGATAGTAGTAAACTAAGCCATATCATTACCATAATTTTTGGACCTGGTGCAGAGTAACTATTGATGTAGTTTTGCATATGTTTATAATGAAAAGTTTTGTGACAAAGGGTGTTTTCGAGCATTTGCAATTATTTTTAAAATTTATACTGATCTCTTTGCTTCAGTAGAATACTCAGTGCTTTTACTGCTTTGAGAACTAAATCGTAAACTGTCCTTTTTCTGCTGGTTGCAGGTTGCTGGGTTGGCAGTAGTCTCTGTTGTATGTTTTTCTTCAAATGCTGCCCTTGCTGTGTTTACGGATATACCTGTGGGCTCTCTATTTATCTCCTCCTTTTCAGTTGGATGTTGGTTTCAGACTGCTTATCTAAGAATCATTTTTTTCTGGAATTGCAGCTTCTATACAACTGGAGACAGCTAAGGACTACTGGCGTTTATACCTCTCTACTTCTTTTTATATATTACTTCTTAGGTACTTTTAGCTTCTTTCATCGATGCTCTATTCATGTATCATAAATTTTACTCTTTTTCTTTTTTTACCTTTTTGTGTGTCTAATATGGAAGCATTCCTGAATAGATATTATATAATGAAATTGTTAAGTTGGTGATCCACTTACCTCTTAAAAACAATAATGGTCACAAGTGTCACCTTTGGCCATTTAGTTGAAGGGCCAAATTTTACATCATTGCTATGACATCAAATGAGGAAAAGTAATTTATCCTTTCTGTGGAGTTTCAACAGCAACTTTAGAGTCTTTAAAATTATCTTTTAATCTGTTGTAGAATGATAATGCCTGGCGAAAAGGCTAAACTTCCAGACTACATTTCATAATGTGGTTTGGTTGACACCTAAACTTCCAGACTACATTTCATAATGTGGTTTGGTTGACACAATCAAGACCTTTTTGATATAATTTTCTCTTCTAAACTAGTTTGAGAAACTTTTCTACCCATATGCTAGATAATTACTTTCTTGTAAGCAATTTTCAATTGCGGCTACCTCTGATCCCTAATTTTCGGTCTGATTTTACTTTGGCTTTGATTGAGATGTGGTATGGTCATTGGAGCAGACCACCATATGCATATTCTACTTGCAATAGAATCCTGTAGCTGGTACGCGGTTATGCATGCAAATTATCCAGACTACCAATTTTGTGTACATTCTTGTATATTTTATTTGATTATCTATTTATTGCAATGCACTTTGGCTACTAGATGAAAAAAAGATCTGAAATTGTCCCAACTGTACATAGTATGCTGGAAAAATTATGTACTGACCACAAAGCACATTCACAGCCATTAACATACTCTCAAGATTCTCTTGGATTTCTTATTTGTTGTTTGGATGAAGTAATATGATTGTTTTGATATGTATAGGTACTTCCTTACCATCTGCATTTTTATTGTGGGTGATGAGAGAATTACCCCCACCACTTGTAACCAATAGAGAAGAAGAATCAAGAACAATTGCATTCATCAATGACAACTCGGTGACAGTTCACCCACAACGCTGGGCTGTTGTTGCAAATCTACAGAATCAGGTTAAACTTTCTACCTTGTTTTTGGTTACTACTTTTCCATGTCAAGTTATGTGTATGTTCAGCTATCTTTGGTTGGATTAATGTGATTCTATATCTCTGTAACTGATGATGTTCGTTTGCATCTCATTCCTTTGCATTTTGCATTTGAGGCATAGAGCTGAATGTCTACAGGTTCTTTAATTTCCGTTCCTTATCTCCACATGCAGTGTGTATAAGAGAGAGGTTCCAGAGAGTGAGGAACAGAAATTAGAGGAATAACCGATTGAGTAGGGTTTGCTGTGCCTTTATAGTTCTTATTTAGCATCTGTCACCCCAATGCTGAAGTACTAGAAATAACTGACATGTGAAAGAATGCTACAGGAGCTAAGTTTTAGCTTCTAGGCTGATGAGTGGCACCTTCAAAAACTTCAACATGTGAAATGAGTGTATTGGAGTACTGCATTAAACTGGCTGTGATCTTTTTTTTTTTCTTTTTTTTTTCATTCTTTTTGGACTAAAGGAAACATCCCAGTGTACCAAGAACTACTGAAGAAACAGGTTTCCTCTGGATTTTAAAATTTTTAGACTGACAAAGCATGTTTGCGTAGCATTGGTAACTTGTTTACAAATAGCTGATCCTTATGGAAATGTCTTGACAGACATTATACATTATGATTGGGTTATGTGTTCCTGTGGATCCTTTGATACCATGGTCGAGTTAGTGGCTAGTTGGAGCCCGAACAAAATTAATTGTTGAAAATCTTAAATTAGTGGTTTCTAATTGAAAATTTAAACCACCTGAGGTCCATCCATTCCACAACTTGAAAGAACACCAAAATTTTGAGCTGTGGATATTACTATGTGTAGAAAGGACAAATTCCTCAAATGTACTCTCTACTAGCTTCAGCAGTCAAAGTCGTCCTATAAGAAACTTAGTCTGGACATACGTTTTAAGATATAAGGTTTGGCGGATATGATTGAGCAGCTATTAGGTACTTATTTTGAAAGATTTGAAAATTGTATCTACTATTTAAAAGGAGGAGAGAAGTGGATTCAAAGTTTAAATCGTGGACGGATTATCAAGGGCCAATATGGAAAAACTTCTCAAATCTTCACTTGAATTAAGATCATCCTAGAGTAAAAGAAAGAGTTCAGTAATGGATGATTTCATGTACATATATTTAAGGGCCATGTTTTACTGTTATTTAAGATGGTGATGAGATTTTGCCTTGAGTTTCAATTTGATAGTGCAATGGCTATTCGCCTAATTAGGTTATGCTATTCAGAATTACTCTTTATTGTATGTTTGCAAGGGTTTGCACCCGAAGTTTCTCACTCATCATGAGATGGGTGAAATTGTTGATCTCTTCGTATGTCACATAATATAGGTCTACTGGCAAACCACTGGCATTGTGTAGTTTAGAAATGCATGGCTCGAGTTAAAGGTAATTCATGTGGTATCTTATGATGCTACTGATCTGAATTATATGATGTACTGATCACTTATTGATCCTTAGTAGGATTATGAGTGATTGAACATTGATGCCAACAAGATTTATTTATGTTAAACATTTTACTATTAGTCTTTGAGATGTAGGTTAATAGTCATCCAACATGTAAATATCATCGTGAAGATGTATAACATGATTAGTTTAAGGAACCTTTTTGCGGTAGTGGTTACTAGTATTAGTTTGGTTGAGAAAGATGCCAAGTTTCTGATATCCCTTTAAGCATAAGGATATAATAACAATTCACATAGGAAGGTTAGCATGTCACTGCATTTTAATTTAGCTAGCGTTTTGTCTTCCTGCATTATGATCTTCCAAGTATTGAATCAGCTAATCCTATGTATACACTCAGAAGGCAAACTTGCTTATGATTTGAACTTACAGTGGTTTTATTACATCTTCCTGAATGTGATGTGGTGTTTATATGCAAGTGGATTTCGGGTGACGTGGTTTGAACTAAAGTCTACTGATGCAAATGTATTATTCTCACCATGGGAGTGTTGATCGATCCTTTTTCTGTTTGTTCATGAAATGGTAGCTCAGGCTTTACTAGTCCATCCCATAACCTTTGGTAGTGAAGGCACAGCTTCAATGTTGTAGGCATCATCCCTGTATTTGATAAGTAATTTCAAAATATGTGTAAAGGTATCTATCAAAGAATAGTTGATATCTTCTATTTTTGAAAGCTTTACCTATGTAACTCTATGAAACTGAATTGCAGGTATCAAGAGCAAGCCCCATATGACAGAAGTAACTGAAGTTAGTTTTGTTGGGGAGATGTATCGGTTTCATATCAGGATAGGATGAAAACAAGGCCTCGACGACATCATTTCCTAGGCATATGGAGTAGTTGCAAGTCTAACAAGTTGAGGCATTTGTATATAGGAACATGAGGACGGATTATAGCTGAGTTTATTGTGAATATGCTAAACTCTAATCTTACATGTACAAATGCTATTCTGGCCTTTTTCTTTTGGATGATTGTTGATGGTTTACATCTTCAGAATTTGTTCTGTTCTCAAGGAAAAGCTCAGGTAGTGTTTTGTTTGTCAAAGTCTTAAAGGCATGTATTTGTATATTGCACACTTAGGCTATCTCCAACCACCTCTATAGTTGGTGTCCACTATTTTTTGGGCATCTCTAATGCG
>JAAGWI010150155.1:9510-21131 GCA_012274505.1 Galium porrigens var. tenue
TAGTTAAAGATATTAGCAGTCAAACACGTGTTTAGGAGATCAGGAAAAAGATTCTGTTCAAATACAACTGGGACGAAGGGAGTAGTTAGGCTGATGCATGTGTCATCATGATAATAATGGTTAATTAATTAATTAATATATAAATAATAACAAGCTCCCCTGTCACGAGCTTTTTTCCACGCTGACCGTAAAGTCATCTAAATTTACCAAGTGACCCCCTAAATTAACTGTCGTTTATCAATACTCGAACTTCGCAATTCGAATCTGCATAGATCGAAGGAATAATCAGAAGGCAGTGATCACCAATGAACTGAAGCAAAGAGAGAATTCTTCATCAATGGCGTTGGACCGACACTCTTCCACCATCGTTGCATCTCAAGAGGAAAATAATCTGTGAGTTCAGCAAACAACAAGCTCTCGCGCGCATAATCGCTTTTTGTTCTTTCTAGTTCGGTTCAATTGAGTTCATACGAATTTTCGCTTTTTTTAAGTGTTTGTTGTGGTGAAATTACGTTTTCCATATTATATACGTATGCGTTGTTCAGAATTCGGTGTTTTCCTGATGCTACTGACCTAATTTCTGTCAAAATGTTGTAGTCTGGATATAATTTAATGGAAGAAATGATTACGAAGAGCAGAGGACAAAATTAGCTGTATAAACTGATCAAATTATGTTGTTATGCTAGAATAAGTACTAATTATTATTTGATGAATGCAAACTATGTTGTGTTATAGTGATGAGGCGCTGATCATCTGTTGTAGGTTCGTTGATGTGTTGCACGAGGCTCCTTTATATGGTCACCGAAAGCCTACAAGTTTATTGGGAAGCGCAGTCTACTGTATATTGCTGGCAAGTATCAGTGCTTTTGATGTTCTCTCAGTGTGTTGAATGTGCATTTGTTTTGTTAGTTAAAAGCTGGGCTGAATATCCTGAACTTTAGGCAGGTTATGCTGTTTTAGCTGCTGGAGCTACACTGTTCATTCATACTCAGAAGGAGCTTGTGACACCTTTGCTCTGTAGTTCTGATGTAATTCTTCTGGTTGTCACTGGTACTTTTTGGTATTCTTTACCCTATTTAATTTAAGAGTTGAGTGTGCGTTTTTTTGTTTTTTCTATTCCATTGGCTTCCTGTTACAATGTCTTATGTAGGCAAAAGTGTGCTTAAAGCCTCACACTAGATGGTTGTGTAGAAACGCATCACGCACTAAAATTTAGTATTGGGATGGTATTAGAGCCTATCTAATGTGGAAGCCCTCCATTAGATGGTTGGAGACATGATCTACGCAAAAGGATCCTGAAAAACTCCACTAATTGCCTATTGCCTTTAGAGTTAGTGCCCCATAAGGATTTTAAACTGACGTAGTCTTCATACGCTGTGCTTTTATTTCTCTTGTTCATCTTCTGCAGGTATATTTCAGCAATATCTAGTCTACCAAGTCCACAAGATACGATTACAGGTTATCTCTCTTCCCTGAACCCTTTTTATATCTGCCTCAATATGTGTACACTTGTGCTTATAATGTACAAGTTAATATGTATCAAATCTCACTATTCTTGACTTCTTGTATATAATCTTGTGGTCACCAACTCATATAACATACATCATCTGCACTAGATAGATACATGTTGGATAGTTGTTAGATTTAGTGGCAGATTAGGAGATTTTTCGTATGTTCTTGTACTGTAAAAATCTGATAAAAACTTGTAAGTTTGTTTTTTATTTTGTTCTTCCAGTTTACTGAAATTTCATTGCTAAAATAATACTTTACACAATCAATCAAGTTATGTAGTGTTTCGGCTATCTTTACTGGTTGTGCGCCTGCTGCTTGTAGCATTTGTACTCAAAATATATAAGATGCGCATTGATTTTGCAGGGTTACTATGTTTTCAGCCAAAAGTTGAAGCATATTATTCGCCTTCCATTTACTGTCATAGCCTATGGTATGTATATGTCTCCTCCTGTTATGCTTTAATTCATCAATTTAGATGCTGATGGTAAAATCAGAAATAGTCATAGATATTTGTCTTTTTGTAATGAAAGAACAGTTGGCCTCTCACGGTTCTTTAACCTTCAAACCTTTGATTATAAAGAAAATACAAGAGGCAATGATTATGTTGATTTCCTTCAGACATAATGAATTTTTCTAATATTGAGTTTTAACCTGGAGTTGCCATCCTTAAAATGGTTACTCTTTGCCATTTAATTATTCTATCCTTTTTTCGGGACTCATTGAATAATGATTTTGTTCTTCGTTTTCTTTTCACATTTCTGGTTTTGTTTCCTTCATTACTTCTAATTTACCGCCGGCTTTCTTTACTTTGATACTAGTTACTAACTCATTGTAGCTGCCTGCACATTTATAGACAGTGGCGGAGCTAGGAGTAGGGATAAGTGGGGTCAATTTGTAACAATAAATATTTATACTTAGAATAATTATAATTTCCAATGGTTAGATTATATTTAAACAGTCTTATCTCTATAATCGAAATATTTTTTTCCAGGAACTGCTACAATGCTGCTTATTATTGTCTGGCATCCAAACATTGATATTCTGTCTAAGCACACGTTACTGAGGTAACTAAATTTCTTTTGTAATTCAATTTCACAAAGTTCTCGAACACTCCTAACTTTTACATCCCATGTGATAATCTGTTCTAATAGCTTTCACTTTCCTTTTAAATTACCAGTATAATGCCTCAAGAAATATATATTTGACTAAAACTACATAACTATGTAAGATAAGCATTTCTTTCCTGTTTAACAATGCTGGCCAAGCCTTGCATGAGAATCATGCGACTGTTACCATATTTTAATATGGCTTTCAAATGCAGGATTATCATGTTAGCTGAAGCTGTCTTTGCTGGTTTCTTTATAAGTGTCTATATCGGTAAGTTTGCCTAAGCATTTGTTACATTTATTTTTTTAAGTACGTATTTTATTTACTCCCAAGATGCTTGATTGATTAGTTTGATAATCTTTTCTTTTAAACAAGTGGCAACCTGGATTGAAGTGTTTTACAATTGGAGTGGTCTTAACGGTGTGGGGGTGGATGTGGATGTGGGATTTAAATCCCTTAAATTTTGGATTTGATTCCGATATACTTAAACCAAATGCGAAAGGGTATTTAGCTGATTTGGTGCCAGAGAATTCTTCTATTTTTTTCCCACACTCTTCCTTTCTAATCTTCTATATTCTGGAGCAGAGCTAGTATATTGAATTTGGACAGTTCATTTGATGCAATGTTAAAGAAATTATTTTGGTGTTGCAGGGTATGTACATCAGAGCAATGCACTGGACTCTGAGCCTGATGTCTTGAAATCACTTTATTCTCCACTTTTACCGTCAAACACAGTGGAAGGGTTGAGGTACTTTTACCGTCAAACAGCTTCACATAGCTGAAATTACTTTTCTCTTTATATACTTTTCAAGCTTATAAGTTATGACACGGTTGATTTTTTCATCACTTATGCCTGTGATTTGCTACTCTTCTTCACGAGTGAATGTGCATTTTAAATCCTATAAAATATTTGTTCGCTGTCCCCATAATTACTAGCATGAGATGAGTAAAAGCGCTCATTTTTCTGGTTTCCATCTAAAACAATTTCTTCAAAGTCAAAATATTTCCAAATTCAATCTCTATTATTAGATCTGACATTCTTGGCTACTAATGCCCTGGCAACTTTGAAATATGCACATACTGTCTATGAGTGTAGTATCTATCACTTTACTGTCCATAACAAAGGAATTGTGTCAGTACACTGATGCAAAGACATAAGTTTGTCATGTGCATTTTTCTTATATTCCGTCATGTGCGAATTCTGTGGTTAATGAATTTTTCTAGAGCAATAGATATATGTACACTATTGCCCTTATGATTTTAATTGTTTGAGGGGCATATTATTATCTATCTCAATATAGTGCTGAAAAGGTAGTTATTTCATTGGGCAATGGACTTCGAAGTGTAGTGCCTTAGTATGCTAAATGATATAAGAAATCGTTTTAATGAATTGTGTCTTATGTGATCATTTGAACATGTAAAATGAGGGTAAAATCCAACTGAGGGACCTTAACTGCTGTCTAGAGACACCCAAAGTATTCCTGAACAGCTGATGGTGTTAGTGTTTGGCTTTATTGTAACATGGTGGGAACATTTCAACTTGATTTCCTTATGTAGATGAAATACTTGTGATTTTATGATGCATGTTGGAGAACTCCTTGCTGATGGCATTGCAAATAATCTCTTTTCTAATTAATAATTTTATTGTTGTTACCCCGATTGGGATGATGAATACTAAATACTCATTCTTGTGACAGGTATCATGAGGGTGGACGGCTCTCTGATCAGCAAATGGCATTGTTGCAATACCAGCGAGAAAACATCCATTTTTTGAGTGAGGAGGTACATTCTCTTTGATTTATCAAATTTTTTACAGTTGTGGAGAGAAATATATAAGGGAATTTGATGATCTAGTTCTAAACATCTTTTCGCATTATGGTATGTACTAGAATACAAGATGTACCTCCATCAATAAGCTGGATGCATTTGTATTGATGCCTGACATGAATTTCCTTGGGTAATCGCTAATTTTAAGTTTGAACCCTTGCATCTTCTTGTAGATTCTGAGATTGCAGGAATGCCTGAGTAAATATGAAAGGTCTAGTGATGGGATCACGCCTCAGGTAACATTTTGAAGTTTGGTAATTAGGATCCAGTATCCTGTCATTTGATGAGTTTTTTGTTATGTCTTTTTCTTTTTAGTATAAAGAATTTCATAGTTTTCTCTGAATTTTTAAGTTCTCATCATGTGTTAGGCAAATCCAGTCATTATGCATTGCACCTGTGAAATCTTATTTTGGGATAGATGGATAAATTTTATAATCACTAAAAGGGACAAAATCCAGATTAATATCTAATTCCCCCATAGATAAAATGCATCATAACTAGAGACTCTTATTTTGGCACAAGGTAGTGGTACATGTTGACATGCTTTCCTGATGTCTGTGCTTGGTCACCTAGATTCTCGATTATAATTCCTATTGTATGGGTAATAGTAAATCATTTTCTAAATTTTATCACCTGACTTTTAGGATAAATGTGGGTTTTTATCAGCCAGACCTAATCAAATGGTGCATTGGTCTTGAGGGAGTGTTGTTATTCTTTATTTAATATTCCCGGGCTAATACTCATGTTGCGCATTTTGTAGGTTGATCTAGCACATCTATTAGCTACCCGTGACCAGGAACTTCGCACGGCTTCTGCTGAGGTATCTTCTTTCACTCATTCTCCGCCATTCTCCTTTTACTCATTCTGTTTTGGCGGTTGTTAAAGCGATTGAAATTTGCGTATGCCTGAGAGAGTCAGTTGATTATGTAATTCCAACTTGTTATTTGCACATTTTCATTTCTTTTTGTGTGCTTCAGGTAAACCAACTTCAGTCTGAGCTGAGCCTGGCTAGATCTCTGATTGGAGAGAGAGATTCAGAGCTCCAGCATGTTCGAAGTACAAATAATCAGGTATTTGATCATGAACATGCCCTATCTGTTTTATCTCATGATGAATTACTCAGACTATTTGTAGAAAACTCATCGCTACTGTTTCCCTTCCTCTCTCTCTCTCTTTTTCTTTTTGGTTATTATCCGGTCTTCTATAGAGATTATATTCTTTCAGTATTTATGAATGAACTCCTCTGCCAGTTCCCGCTTCTTGAATGTAGAATTCAAAGGAATGAAACTTAAATATCCCACCAAGTCCTTTATCAAAAATCACTTTTTGGCTTGAATGGAAGCAATTATTAATCCTAACACCCTTGTGTGCAGTATGTTGAGGAAAATGAAAGACTAAGAGGTATTTTGGGGGAATGGAGTACACGTGCTGCAAAGGTACATGGAAGCTTCTCCTTGTGCTGCCTGGTATATGATTGTGTTTAACTTAAATTTTCTTACCAACTTTACTTCTCCTTTTGCTGTTATAAAGCTCGAACGAGCATTGGAGATTGAGAGGATGTCAAACTTGGAATTGCAAAAGAAACTGGGTACAATGAAAAGCAAAACAAGGGAATCGATTGGGTCAAGTTGATAGCTGGAACAAGTGCATAGACTGATTGTATATGTTAGAAATCATTTTTCAAATTTTCAGGAATGTAGATAGTAAAAATGATGAGAAAACTGCGAACTGAGAAGATGATCTTCTGTACATAATTGCTGTTCGTGATGTGCTTTTCACTAAGACATTGAAAGAGTACAGTATGATTTTCAGGCTGAGTTTCTCAGCAACATTGAGTGGTTGTGATTTATTTCACTGGTATAATCACTTCCATTGTTCCACTTGTTAACCTAATTTTTGTCTGGTCCAACAATTTCAGAAAACGTAGTTTTAAATGTTGACAATTGCAGATGGACAATGTGATAATTATGTAAATAACTTTAAGAAAAGCATTTGATGAATTATACTATTTCATCTCAAATGGAAAATATGTCATAAGGGTACACGGCCAAGCAGGAAAGTGATGTCAACGGTATGATTTCCCAAACACTCCATTTTCAGAAATCTCAAAAACTACTAAATGACGTACTATAACTTAAACCATCCCATCTTCAGTTTAAAAGCTGATTCTTCTAGAGACCATTATGACAAGCAGAGAGTATGTTATAAGCAACATCAGCGTGCAAGTGCAACTCCTCTACAGTCTATACAGTCTCTATACAGTCTCTACAGTGGGGATACATGAGCAGTTTCATTAAGGAAAAGACAGCCAAACACGTAGTTGTAGAAGTCACTGCCTTTCACAACTCCTCCAGCACCGACCAAAGTTTCAGTATCATACTTGCAAGCTCTATTGCAATCGGGACAATAGGTCACCTGCATTGATATAGAGATGGAAATAAGTCTCAGATTAGGTCAATTGCAAGCTCTATTTCAAATGTTCACAATTTTCATAACCAAGTATTACAACAATTTGTGCAACTCAAGCAGAATGGGAGAATTTTTAAAACATTAAAGAGTGGTGTTCTGCAAAAGATATCATAATTTGCAGCCAGGCTACACTAAAGTTCAGTATTTCAAATGATCCACTAGCTAATGCAAAGATGTAGTTTAGACTGCTGAATGACAGATTGAACTAATGAAGGGCTACATGACCAATGAAAATTTATTGGAACAGAGTTAAGCAACACTTCAGAGTATTTAAACATCAAAGCTTGAAGTTTCTGACGACAATGAAAAAACTTATAGCTAGATCATATAACACATACCTCTAACAGTTTTGGTTGGAAATTAGAATCAAGCATAACATCCACCCCATACATTGCTCTAGAGGTTGAACTTTGCATTTCTGGATGAACAATTGCCGCAGATTCAAAAACAGATCTAATCATCTTTTTCACTCGTGCATGAATATCCAGCCAATTCACTGTGCATGGAATAGACAAATTAGCCATTAGTTCAAGAGCTGCAATATATATCTGACACAAACTCACAGCAAAGTTATTTAACATCTTTCATTACCATTATGCTCTAGTTCAAACTCCTTAACAAAGTCTGACGTATTCATATGATTAAGCGTTCCTCTGTAGTTCTGCATTCATAAAAGAACATGTGAAGTTATATTTTACATCCAAGGAAAATTAATTAATGGCAGTAGTGAAAAGTGTACACCAGAAACTTTCAAATGTGTGATCATATTTTAGTTAAAATACTAACCATAACAGTAAAATGAGTTTCGTATTCAAAGAAACTGTTCGGGTCCAAAGAGTAATTGTTATTTGCCATCCTTACCTGAAAAAGGAAAAAAAAGTGAAGCACAAACTTAGAAAGATATCAAGCATGAAAGACTTTCAATTTTTTTAAATATTAAAAAGCATGTGTCTGAAACTAAGTGCGGAGAGGTAATATCACTAAATTTCATTTTTCATACCCAAAACGTATCAGCGAGACAAACATCCAGCGGTACAATACTGCGAGCCAAAACTATGTATCGAAGATCAAATTTCTTCCCCTTGAACAGTGCTGGATGCTCAATATACTTTTGGCATATTTTTGGACCTGTCTCCATAAGACGTATAATTGCAGATAAATTCCCAGTTACAGTAGTATCAATCGTCCTTGCCATGTTCCAAGGCTTTAATATCCAAAAATTGTTCAATCCGTCCCTTTCACGCACAGCATAATCTCCAATGAAATAAGTAAGCTCTGTCTCAAGATTATAAGTTGGCTGAATCCATTCAGGATATCCAAAAGCCTGGAAAGCAAAGGTAGCTAATTATACCAAGAGGAAACAAACGATGATTAAAGGATTAACATTAGATTATCCTTACATTCTTAACAGTTTCTGCAAGATGATGTTTCATGACAAGGCAAGCTTCAAAGGGGAATTGATTAACAAACTGCTTATCATCAAGCCCAATGGCCTTCTTCATCTCCTCGTCCACCTGCATGCCTGTCCAGATTATATCTGCGTCTTTGGGCTCAGATGCTGCAGACAGCAGTAAATATAAGAAATGTGACAAAATGACTCCCATTGAAATGAATTTGTATGATTGAATCAGAAATCAATCACAGAAAGGTCATCTGATCAAAACTCACTGATTACAAATTCAGGACGTGTCAAAAATTCCTCCACTTGGGGTATATCTGAGTAAACCCGCAATGCAGTTCCGTCATTCCGGAACAATCTCTTACTGGCAGATGACTCCACTGGTGGCAAAGTAAGTTTCTTTGGTTGCAATTTCAGCCTGTGTTTTTCGTATTCCTATAAACAAATAAGTAATAGCGGTGAATCTCTGATCACTGAGAGCAAGATCAAAAGAAAATGAGAGAATGTAGACTTACGCTAATAAAATAATTTTGAGGAGTATGGAACCATGCAGTAAGCCTAGCGGATCGTTGTTTATCCTCACCTATACCAAAAAGGTAATCACGAGTGCACTCATCACCTCTCTCGATGTTACTTGTAGGCCAGAGAATCGAATAACTGAGAATATGTCAAGAGTTAGAATTAGCTAGAAAATATATAAAATTAAAAGATGTTTTAAGTTTAAAAAATAAAAATAAAAAAATCAGAGAGCCTGTGATGAATGGAGACAACCTCACAGCTGATGCTAAGCTACCGTCTGGCATGTAAAGAAAAGGAGCAACTCTAAAATTTGGTGCATCACTGTGCCGCAAAGCTGAACCCAGTTCATCCATCACATACCTACAAGTATAAGTCAAACTTCAGTCATCATAACAGACAAAAACACAGCAATACACATGTAAAATTTATTAAACCTGTCACTTGCAACAAGGAATTTCAGAAAAGAAAAAATAACAGAATCATTTACACCAAATCTGCATTATGCCAGGTAGCAAAAGGGCCAAAGAGATAAGGGAGAGAATTAGCATATTTTCCCCTTCAGTTCAAAGTCTGTTCATGCTACCAGAAACCTGAAGCTTATATTATTACATTCGGAAAATTAAAACAAGAAAATTGTACTATCAAAGTTCTATAATTTAAATCTCACTATATCATTTAGAGCACTTCTCGAATCACCAGAAGCAACCAATAAACAGAGGTTTCAAATTGATTCTCCAAAATATTAGATCAATGTTTTATTTGATCAAAAATATCCACACTAACTGTATGAAAATCATAATCTTTGGCAAATAAAATTTAAATAATACCAGATGGAGGTCTCATCGAGCTTTTCATCATCTGCAAGTCTATAGTTCATTAAGAAGAGCCACATTGCATTAATAACTCGTTCAGGAAGAGGCTCATTATCAGTCCACTCAGGAAGACGTACTTGTATCATTGAGCCAACCACAGACTTCTCAGACTCAAGGATCCTAGCTGTATCAACACCATTCAATAGAGCAACTTTGGGAAGGTACTCAACAATTTCAACAGCATTATCTCCAAGGGGACCTGGAATATCAACCTGTTTCATCACTTGCCATAATCAGAACAGCTGTTCAATTTAAAATTAACAAAAATAGTTCCAACTTATATACCTCTAAGGCTTGTAAGTTGCTAAATGCTCTAAGCATTTCCAGCAGCTCAGTTATTGAGTTCTGATTTAATGGGTTCTCACGGAGATTCAAGTATGAAAGGCACGGCAATTCTGCAGGTGAGAATGCCTAAACAAACAGGAAATGAACAAAATAAGAGGTTTTAATAGAAACCTTGAAATTTATGGATACTAGTAAACCAGTGACGGAACCAGCTAAATAAAACAAAGGAAAATGGACAACCGAATCTGACCTTTCTCACAATACTGCAAATATTTCTATTTGAAACATCGAGAGAGGTAACACTATGCAATGGTACATCACTTTGGAGATCATGGCCAGGATTTTCCTTCCCAAATAGTCCTCCACAAAACCCAAGCGCCCATTTTCCATAGTTAACGGTGAACTGTGAATTATAAATTTCCAGCTCTGGACAACTACGAAGAATAGCATCAGCCAAATGATTGCCTCTGCAGAGAAATAAATAGCACCATCAGAGCCACCACAAGCACAAAAGCAGGATTACAAAAAAACAGTCTCACATAGTCATGTAAACATTACCCACTCTCTATAACTGGATTGTCATTCAGCCAGACAGCTTTAAGGTGATTCAGCTGCGCAACTTCTTTCAACACTATTTCCACATCCTTGAGTTTGTTCCCACACAGACTCAGCGCAAGTAAATTCTAGCACAGAAAAGCATAAAAATAAATCTTTTTTTAAGTTCAAGAATCACACACAATGTCGTTGAAGTAGCCAACTCAACTTACAGGAAATCTACTAGGCAAATCAAGAGACGCAAGCAAGGAATCATCCATATCGAGCTCATCCAGCTCCAACCATCTTACAGAATCAGCACGACCATCTTTAATTTCCCGTAATTCTTTCTCCACAATCTCCTCAGCGCTCAATTTCGCTTCCTCAAATCCACCACCATCCACACACATCAATGCTGCCATTCTTTCCGCGAGACCGGGAACCTCCTGCAGCTGCTTGTAAGCATCGGAGAGGCGAAAAGTCCACGCGTGATCGACGAGGAACAGATTGGACTCCTTGCCCATCGATTCCGACGTGAGAACCAGCCGTCTCTGGCGGCCAGAGACTTCGTCGACGGGCTCAATTTGGAAGACCTCGCCAGCGTCGAAGGTCTCATTGGAGAGCTTCTCGAAAAGTGTACGATGGAGTGAGTGGGGGATTCCGGAGGCTGCTATAAGCAGTCCGTGAACTTTCACGAAGTCGCCGAAATTTTGAATCCTGCTTCCACCGCCTTTGACGGAGGAGGAGGTGGCGGACATTTTCAGATTATCGTCCACGATAGCGAGAAGGTTTATGACGGCTGTGAACGTGACCAAATGAAACCGTTGTAGGGTTTAAGACTAGCATGTTAGGCCTGCCCAGTTCGGTTGATTCAGACCAATAAATTTTTTTTGAAAAAAATAAATATTTCAGGGTTCTGGAAACGTCCAGAAACGAATGACAAGAAACTCGGGAGAGTATTCCAAGAGTTGACTAGCAATGGACTCGACTTCGCAAAGTTTGCTAGGGTATGGCCTACAAAATTCTGGTCTCTAGGCACCCAGAAGGGACCTTCTATACTGCTTCTATCTAGCATAAACTTTGTTCTCCCAAGTGAT
>JAAGWI010150447.1:0-11469 GCA_012274505.1 Galium porrigens var. tenue
CTTTCGCATTGAATGAAACTTAAAACATCATCAGCTCTTCTTAAACAGTTACTTTCTTAACTAGATCGGTACTGAACAAAGGCATTTCGCTGAGCTGAATTTGATGGCTCCGCACGTGACCAATGATAAAATAGGTCCCCTATCAGAGGCCACACTTACTGAACATGCAGAAGGATTAGACTAACAATACCTATTGGCAAGTCAACTAAGTACAATAAACAAAATATTTCCTTACGATTTCAATCGTTTTAGCAAAAACCAAAGATTTTCGCCCATTGCAATGCTGCTTGAAAATTGTTTGATTTTTCAAACTACACAAGTGATTAGGTATGAGTAACATAATCAGTTGTCCCACAAAAAGTTGTTCAAAGCTAGGTGTTTAAGTCGGCAATATGACAACTATGTTGTAGTTAACCTTTCAAACACCCCAGATAAATCCTCGACATCAACCACCTTCTCCATCCGACTCCTTAACTCTAAATCCAATCCAGCGATCCGTTTTCGTATTCTCTCCCCATTATCTGGGAGCCTTGATATCGTCTCCTGAAGTATAATGAAACGAGAAATCAAACACAGGACCAGAGTGTGAACAAATGACGAAAGAAATCAATCACCTCACCGCAGCAGGAAATGTTATCTAGTAAAACGATAATATCACTCTGCTTTAGGTTAATAACATTGACAAAACAGACTTGCACGAAGGTCTATGGCCATACTAGATCAACAGGAAATGTTTTGATCTGGTACCATCAGCAGCTTTAATACAACGTATTTACCTTATTTGCAAGTATCCGAGACAGCCGGTTGATGTTCTCCCTAATTTCAGTCTCTGTCAATTCTTTTGGACTCGGAGATGAGATTTTCTGCTGCAACTTCACATCTTTTGGGTTGAATGCACATTGTGCTTGTGAACTGTGAAAAAAATTGTGTTCTATAAGACTCAACAGAAGTTAGAGTTGGCATAAAGATGCATGATAGATACAAAATGCATACCCATGAACTTGTTCAGATGACAAATATTGAGGTGCATATGTGCTAAGCATCTTTCCCTTTACCCTGTGTAAATAAATGGTGTATCAGTAGAAGAACCATCATTTTGATTCAAAGAGGCACTAGAGACTTGTCCGCACAAGAAAGTAAAATTACCGTACCTGGCCACCTCATCTTCATCCTCAGCAACAGTTTCCGGTTCCACCTTTGAGAAGAGCAAACTATGCTGACTGATTCCAGCTATATCCAAGCCTTCCAGGAATTCAATGTCGGCTTTTAAAGAGCCATCCCTAAAGTATTATTGAAGTGTTTAGTGCAAGGAATATATTTAGAAGGAAATATAAGATGCAAAAAAGTCTAAATTACAAGATACAGATTACCTAGCCATCAAGACACGGTCATATGAGTGAGGCAAATTTGTAATTACTCAAAATGATGAAACAAAAAGTTTATTCAAGTCAAGACCAAGTGATTAAACCATATACGTACATCTGTTCTTCACCGTGCTCCTTCGCTAGCTGCTGTTGAGTGAGGGAAACCTCAAAGCCTTGTTTTGGTATGCTGAACAGCTCTTGAAGATCCTAAAAGTAGAGCCATTTAAGATATACTAGAACCTCAAAACTCATAATGAAAAGTAGTAATGAAATAGGACATGTTATACTTGTTTACTGAAGTAACGCATTTGTTCTCTGTGCTCTGTGGCAGTTCTGAACAGCCCACCCTTGAATATCTGCAACATTCATAAAGCTCATGGTCCAAAAAGTTGTATGAAAAAGGACTAAAAAGCAGGATATGTTACATGTCAGTCAATAGTATAACCCCTCTTTCCTAAACTAAAAATGTTCCCATTACTATTTAGGCAAATTTAACTTCAAATATAAATTTCCATAATAAGGAAGAATATATTATGTGGCCGAACTAATGTACAGTTTCAAAATATTTTCATGTTTTTTATTTAACTGTAATTAAAGATACCAATGGTTCAGAGACCATGCAAAATCTATGTGAGCACTTTGGCCTAGGACAGAGAGTACATGATAGAGAAATACTGGATCGAACCATGCAAAAATACAAGGGACGTCGGAATTTGATAGAAAATCTACTTCATATGATACAGTAACTTGCTTCAGTAATTAATATAATGTGTGTTGAGCCACTTAAGTTCTTGTGTAAAAGAAATCTCTCGGAGTGTAGATCTTCAATCCAAAAATTAAACAAACTGAGTTACCTGCATTCTGTAGATTTTCTCCTCAACAGTTCCGCAAGTCATGAGTCGATAAACAATGACATCCTTTGTTTGTCCAATGCGATATGCACGATCAACACTTTGATTATCAGTGCTGCAAAAATTAAGATAAGAAGTCAGCAACAATGATAGCTGACTGTCACTTCCTTCTATGAAACTACAGAAGGAACTTGTAAACAAATAAACTATAAGATGCAATGACCTTTGAATATGATAAAAGGAAGAAACTGCTATAAGATAAAAAGGAACACATGTCCAATCCACGTCATTATCTCATTTAATTCTACAACTAGTCCTATATATAGAATTTAGATGTTTAAGTTGGATTTCAACCTATAATTTCTGCTAATTCAGTGGGAAAGTCTGAGGAGAGCTACGTCCCGTTCTGTACACTAACCTATGACTCTCTATCAAAGGATTCAGATACATCAATTGTTAAAGGAGATAGAACATGGAACCAAATAATAAGAAACCCTAACATCAAACAGAAGCATCTAGTAATTCTGCATACTGGAGAAGACAAATAAATATCACCCACATAAATGTTCTCAATTAGTGAAATGGCTTTCAATTTTATTTTCTTGATTGAAAAACAACCATTTGGCACCGTGAATTATTTGGAAATTTTCTCCATGCTCTAGCGGAAAGTGAAATTTCTCTCATATGTACAATGTAGATTTTGGCATTAATTATCACAGGTAATGTAATCTTGAACAATATATAAATCAGTAATGCTATGCTTCATTTTTTTAAAGAAAAGGGGGTATACTCAATTTACAATGTATATGCAAAGTCAAAGTGAAACAGGCACCTCGGATTCCATGCTGGGTCAACCACAATGACACGATCTGCTTTGGTCAGGGTAAGACCTAGACCACCTACTTGAGAAGTTAATAGAAAAATAGGAGCCCCACGACCCTCTTGAAAATCCTATAAGAATGGAAGAATAATATGTTATAAAAATTCAAAGGTTAAAACTCATATAAATAAAGAAAGGAAACAATGAGATGCACCAACATTGACTATTTGCAACCTATCACAAGCTTTAGTTGTTCCGTCAATACGCATGAACTTGTAACCATTAGAGCTCAGGGATTCCTGAATACATGAAATGTAAAAATAAATAACTAAAAACTTATAAATGTAACCACAAAAGCAAGGGAAGAGCTAAAGCAAAAATAGGTGAAATCCATAATAGACAACATCAAGAGTAGGTCCCAGATGAGGGCCACCATATACATACTTAAGAAAAATATGTAACAGCTAATTAAATGCCTGTTAACTTAATATGCTAATGGTGAAAGAAATATTCTTTATTTTCTTGTAAACTTCTAGTAGTCAACCTATTGCCCTAAACAGAAATCCTGTTGGACCACCAAAAGGGTGCCAAACAGACAAATTAGATGTGAAAAAACAGTCTGAATACCAAAACGTTATATGCATGCTTTAGATTTTTTTGGCTAACTTCGAAATAAATAATCCTGAACAATCAAGAGTAAGAATAGTATAATTGTCGCCCATCACATGCATTTGACAGATGGAGCATTCCCAATGCAAACCAGCACTATATACTACTTTAGCAGCATCAGTAACTTGTATCAATGACGCAAACCCAAAGAACTGTTCAAGATGTAATCTTAAGAGTGTCATGGGCTGAGACAGATCCCTTTCCACCCTTCATAATAAGAAATCAACTAACCTCAATTATATTCAACATCTTGCGTGTCTGAGAAAATATAAGAACGTGGTGTTTCTTTGGAATTAATTCACCCTACGAGAGAAACAGAGAAATATTAGGTACGGACTCCAAGACTACAGCAGTTCGAGAGCACATAAAAAACTATCATTTTCAATTTGAAAATGGTCCTGAGCAGATCAATTTCATAATTAAGTATGACAGGCCTAACCAGTATAGACAGAATAAAGGATGTCTTGCAGGAGATATCATATTTCTCCTCAATGTCAAACATTTCAGTAACATCTGCTATGTGCATTGCCAATTTCTCAGCTACACCATGATCATTCTGGTTTAGCATCGAATCCATGCCTTCCAAAATATCTTCAGCCGCTCTTTTAGTCAAAAGCAGTGGATGGTCACAAATTTTTTTCAAGATCTGCACTCAGGCGTAAAGTTATGTTGTAATTGTCAAGGGGGGAATAT
The DNA here is from genome assembly GCA_012274505.1 of Galium porrigens var. tenue. Classification (NCBI taxonomy): domain Eukaryota; kingdom Viridiplantae; phylum Streptophyta; class Magnoliopsida; order Gentianales; family Rubiaceae; genus Galium; species Galium porrigens. The sequence continues at coordinate 4,398 of JAAGWI010150447.1, forward strand.
AATGCCTAAAAAAATGACAGCTCGTAAAAAGAGGATTTTGTTTCTAAAGGCTCAATGGCACATACATATCATTCTCAATGAATATAAGGCAGATTATCATTAATATTTTGTGAAAGCAGCCATTAGGTTTACAAAACTGCCTCCCATCTATCTTGAAGATTGGGTTTGATTAAAATGCATGAATCTCAGATGCATTCTCCGAATTCACTAGCAGAAATTTAAGTCATTGTTCAACATTTATCAGATTTGATTAAAAGATGCAATTCTTTGGAGTTTGGACAACCAAACAACCTATTCCCCATTTTTCATTATTACCATTCATTCAATTGGGATTATTATAAATCAGCCAAAACAGTTCATGAACATGAGCCATTGAATCAAAACCACAACTAGGCACCAATTATCTGGATTTAACAGTACTTACTCTTAACAACCAGATAGGACAGCTTTAATCGAGTTTGGAATAGTTTTGAATTTAAACTTTAACAGGTTTAAATTTCGGCTGGCATTCGGGTTTCAGCCTGATCCTCACTACATCTGCAATTTTATGTTCATTATTTCTTCACCAAGAAATAGTAGCCATTCAGATTAATTCTTTCCTTTCCTCCAGTGGAAGGTTACTTCCAAGTCACAATTTAATACCCTCTTTTTCCCAACATTAGATGGTTATTATTTGTGGAACAAGGGGTGAAGAGATGAAAATTAATTTAAAATAAGATATATAAATAGTGCTTCATATCAATTAATACTTTATCAGGCTTTGCTGTGTTGAAAATTGCAATAGGTGTAATGGGAATGTAAGAATATTAATTTCAATTAAATTCCAAACAAAAAAACACTTCTCCGAAAAAACACAGCAGAGCGCTAATTTATATAATTGACAATATTGCAAGGCCTAGAATGGACAAAGCTGAACTGAAACCCATTTAGAATTCTTACCACTAAAACAACATTCTCAGGCATCCCATCTAATTATCCATTAACGTAAAATTAATTTTATAGGGAAGCTCGGTACAAAAGGCATTCAAAAGATTAGAGTTAAATGCCTTTTTGCCCTCTTGTCTAATGTGCATATAATTAAATTTTTTGCTTTCAAAATTCAGGGCATTGACGACGATGCATATAATATATTACCGTAAGTGCAGCTAATGGGGAACCATCAAAAGCAGAAAGCACTATTTCACTCTTCAGGAATGCTTCATAAATTTGTTGCTGCAGTAAAACATTTAAAAACACATTGATAAAGATGGAAACGAAATAGAGAGAAATTGTTCTTAAACCAATGCTGTAAAAAGTGAACCTGGGAACGAGTCAATTTCAGCCACACAATCATCTCATTCTTCTTGGAAAGTTTCACACTATCAGCATTGTCTTCACCCATTACATCACTCTTCATGCGCCGTAGAAAATAAGGATGGATTTTTTCCCTTAAATCCTGAAAGGATACAGTTATAAAATTAAGTTTTGTCTGGTAGATTGCCAGTTTTGTTTAAGAAATATACTCTATGTGATTTTGACACCTCGACGTAACTTTTTTGATACAATTTGTGTGGTTTGAAATGAAAAGAAAAATCGTACTGTGTATAAATAAAATCTACATGCAGTATACTTCAAGAAAAAAATCCTGGAGACACAACAGCTTCAGGTGAGCTAAATTTCAAGATATTTAAAAGCAGCTAAAAGCCTCAAACTTAATAATATTCATCTATTATATCCTCTCGACTGATTTTCCTAAATAAGTTAATAAAAAACAAATCTTGAGAAACTGAAAAAGCTCCTGTATTAATTATTCAATTAACAAAAGGCAAAGAATAACTCTTTTGGTAAAGCTCTTGTATAATTAGCCCAATGTAAAAATAAATCTCACACTCCAACCATACCCCCGCCCTTCATCCTTGTAAAGGATTTTTCAACAGCTTGAAGAGATCTGAAGCAGATGAATGATTGCTACAGAATATTTTAAGTTGTCCGTTGCTTTACAAGCCTAGACTTCAATTTTAGGTATGGATGTTCTTAGATACTTCCAATTGTAAATCACTAATTTTAAGAAATTTGCCTAGTTCTTGCTACTGGAACTCAATGGCACTCAATTATATCCCACTAGTGGGAGTGGTATAGTCTTCCTTTTCATCAACTTAGATCTTGGGTAGTATATAATATGTCTATGGGATTCATAGTTTCCAAAAGAGTGAACTCCATCAATCTTTTTATAATGTTGTTCTTAGTAAAAAACAAGTGGTCCTTTACATCACACACCACCCCTCCCCTTCGTCCTGCATCATCATCTTCTTAGTTCATATTTCTTTTTATCAACACATCACCCTCATCAATTGTCTGCATTTTCATCTGTTAATCATCCAGCTAGATCTACATATTCCTTTTCACATCAGAGGTCTTCACCCCATCTCTCCTGTAATATTCACTATTCACTTCTTCTAATTTTTTTAGGGTATGTCCACAAATTTGTTTGCTCTCTGTTTCTTCATAATCTTTTTCTTTATCTTTTAATTTCACCGTTGTCATTATTACTGTAAATGCCAGTGAAGAAAATAGAAAAAAGACTACAGCTGAACCACATGAAATGAGTTATGAGCGGTATACAAAAATGTTACAAAAATAAACAGAGTTACCAAGGACATGTTTAGCAAATGTTTACTTTTAATCATGGACAATCATGAAATGCATGTAAAGTGGCATAAACATTCATACATCCAAACTGAAGTAATGTAGATGACTTCGGTAGAGTAAAACAAGGCAAGGATTAAACTGCAGGCATAATGGATACCTCATTTTGCAATAAGATGAACATTTATTAGTTAACATCTTGCAATGAGAATAACATAGAAGACTAAACAAACTTCTGTATTAGTTTGAGACTGAGTTATCACCTTTGCAACTGTTGAGCCAATACGCTTTTCTCTATCAGAAGCATTTTTTTCATTTCCACGATTAATTACTTTTTCATACTTGTCTTTGAACCTATAGATGAAACCACACCATATGAATATGTTGAGAGTCAACATTTCACAGATAACAGTGCAATCTTAAATTAAAATTCCACATACCATTTATAATCTCCTAATAGCTCAGGACAGGAAAAGTTGAATAATGCCCAAAGTTCCTGATTTCATTTCAAATAGCAAAGTGGCAAAATTTATAATACATGCTAAATAATTGTGCCGAAAATGAAATTGAACATAAGCTTAGAACAGATCAGTAACCAGCCTTAAGATTGTTCTGAAGAGGTGTGCCGCTGATAATTATTCGATGAGAAGCTGGTATCTGAATTAAACTTTTTGCTCTTTGAGTACTAGGATTTTTAATGAGATGGCCCTGAAATTTTCATCAAAAACTTAGATAACTTGGATAAAAAACATTACAGCAGATTCAAGCGCCAAGAAGTGACGACTGACAACATACTCCTAATCAGTAGTCAAAACGAGAAAAATGCATATGCTTGTGCAAACTGCAAAGAGTATGAAAATTACCAAGACATACACTCCATTTTAAAATAAACACAAGATATCAAATTCAGAAAACATTAAGGTGAGGTCAAAGTCATATTCGAAATACATCACATAGATATCCAGCACACAGTAGAAATTCATGAAGGAATATGCACAAAGGAACCTAATAAATGAAATTTATTGATCAAGTCAAAGAGTGTTAGGGTATTTACTTGAAACATTACTCAAAAGTTTTTTTTTCTCAAGCACATCAACATAGTTAGTGGTCTTATAAGATAGCCAATACTAAAAGAGGTCCACAATAAGAATGACCTTTAAAGGGAGAAAAATGCCACTGGAGAGTGAAAAAAAGACAACATGCACAAACCATAGTAATTTTTAAATGACAAGTTAGCATACCTCATCGAGAATTAAATAGTCCCAGGTTACTTCATTGTCACTGTCATCACAGTACTCTCCACAAAGTGACTTCGCATTGTGCCGCACAATATCATATGTTGTTAAGAGGATCCCTTTATTCTGTTGAAATGTAAAATCACAAAAAACATCATCCATCAATATTATTATGTGATCTACAAATTCCTTGCTAGTGGAATATGATATCACCACTATCTGAGGGCATTGAAATAGCTAAGGGAAAAGGGTTAAAACCTGAAGTGCATACTGGAGTTCAGATTGCCTAACATTAACATTAGTCGCGAAGTACCTGTTGAAGTTAACATGTCAGAACTTTGTTTCAGTAAAGCATGTAAAAATGAAGAAAGAATTTACAAAAGAAGAGGAAAAACTCACTCTCTTATCTTGTGAGAAAGGCCCACAGTTGTAAGTTCTTTAATCCAATGAGGCAACAGAGTTTTAGGAGCAACCACTAGCACCCTCTTAATCAAATTTGAATGAAACAATCCAGCTAAGAAGCCACAAATCTGAGATGCATGACTTCTCATCAGTTTACAATTGATTAACTTTATAAAAAAAAAAATTTAAAAAAACTACTAAGCTCTTAGACCTTATTTCTTTACCTGCATTGTCTTTCCTAGCCCCATATCATCACCCAAGATACCACCCTCACCTTTACAGTGAAGGGACCAAAGCCACTTTAACCCTTCACGCTGGTGAGGAAACAGCATCTTGCCTACTTTCCCTGTTAAGTTGAATGTTAACCGCGTTCCAGTCATGGTGATGGCATGCTCTTGGAGCTCATCTGATACAATATTAACAGCAGGATCGTCCATTAGGACATTATACTTGTCTGTGTCCTGGACTACGTGCTTTGACTTCCGATGCCGTTTCTCTGCTTTCTTTACAAAGTCCTTGCCGCTCATAACAACACACTCATCATCTTTTTCATTGTTCCCTTCTCCAAAACAAGTAGAACTGAAAAATGGTTTTGTTGAAGCAGCCTGCCCTCTGATCACCTTCGTATTACTCTCCTTGAGAATTTCTAAAGTTTTTGAGCTTTTCTTTACCTCCCCAAGAGAACTGTAAGTCTCAGATTCATCATCAAGATCATAAACATTGTCGTATTTGTTTCTGTCAGCACATCCAGCATTAGATTCTTCAGTGAAACCCAATGATGTACCACTTGAGCTTAAGAATGAAGAAGCTGCACTTCCATATTTTGGAAATTCCTCTTTCTTCTTGACTGGGTTATCCAAAACTTCACATTCCTTCCTTGCATCAGTTCTTTTAGGTAGCTGGTTAGTCTCAATGGCTAACCTCTCAAACTTGGAGCTAAAATCACCAAGAATATCTCTAATGTTTACGCCATCACTAACGTCATTCTCCACAGCAACTTCCTTTTGATGGGAAAGATCTCTTGCTGCATTAATGAAAACCTGAATGAGCAACAGGGAAATACAACAAAACTGATTCATAATAATTGAGGAGTGAATAATACCTGAAAGGGAGGGATGAGCTGGAGTTGAAGGAGAATCATAGTCAAATATTACATTGGAAATATCATCTTCCCCAGCAACAGAGCCCGCATTTGTATCCAATGAGTTTTCATCAACTACCTCCTCTAAAAAAGTTCAAAATGAATCAAATCCTTTTCATTTTTATAAAAATAACACAGTGCCAATAATTTAACAAGGAGAAATGGGATTGAGAAAAAAAATGCACCAGAAATGGGTGCTTCAGAATCGCTTTCCACCTTTGACGAATTTCCGCCTTGAACAAACAGCCAGCAGGCCAAGAAAATCAGCAGCACAAACAACATAATAAGTAACTAGCTGAGGGGGGCGATGGTTAAGTAGTACCTGAAAAGGGAGAATCAAAGTCAAAATCGACGATAGTGGAGAAATCTGGGACGTCGTCTTCCTCGTCCTTACTAAAAGCCTTACGCAGCCGGCGTCTCCCTTGGAGGTTCTCGCCAGCTCCTTTTCCTTCAAAATCAAAAATGCCCAATAAACAAAAACCCTAGAAAATCTGAGGAAATGAAGACGCGTGAAAACAGTGGGTACCGGGAAATTTAGCGGTGGGCTTGGAACGAGAGTGTGCGATATCATCGATGATGCGACTGTGTCGTTGATTCAGGCTAAGAGGCGGCGGATCCCGTCCACAGGAATTCTCCTCCATTTCGAACGGCTGCGACTCCTCCTGTTCTATGTAGGTACTGTGAATGTAAAAATGTGTGTGTAGACTGCAATTATATAAATAGGGAGAGGGGGTTTTGAGTTGGGGTTAGTGTCCACTTTCCCGCTTATGCCTGCACTCCGTGGTTTATTTGAATTTTGAAAAAAGTGGCTGTCCGCCTCCGCCTCCGTCTTGGCCTCCAGGGTACAAGTGACAACTGAAATATTTACCGCAAAAATAAAAAAAAATATAATAATTTGCAGAATTGTCGATTTTTGAAAACTCGAAATTAAAATCGAATTTTCAAATTTCGACATTAAAATCGAATTTTGAGTACTCGACATTAAAATCAAATTTTCAAATTTCGACTTAATGTCGATTTTCCAAAATTTGACTTTAATGTCGAAATTTGAAAATTCTATTTTAATTTCGAGTTTTCAAAACTCGATTTTATATAGTCTAGGGTTTAAATTTGTTGAAGTTTTGCTGAGATTTGTGTTGTTGCTGAGATTTTTTTCGTTTGAGATTTGCACGTTTCTTGTTGAGGTTTGAACGCTGCTTGTTTGAGGTTTTCACAGCATTGTCAAGAGCCTAATAGTTGACATATATTTCAGAACTAGTTGACATATATTGTAATCGAAAGTAGTTAAAATTAAAGGTTCTAATATGTAGGTAACAGTTTTGCAAAACAAAATCAATGTCAATAAAAGAACACCGTCTAATAACGACGGCACTTCTTGAAATAATACCGGGTAACACTATGTCTACCTAGTGGGGTAGAGGATGATCCCGCCTCATAACTTGAACGAATTGGTATGGAATCATGGAAAGTCTCGTCATCTTGACCTTGATCGTGCAGCTCTCCATCATCGTGCTGCTCTCCATCATCGTGCTGCTCTCCATCATCGTGCTGCTCTCCACCATGGAAAGTCTCTCCACCATCGTGCCAGGCATCATGATGTGCAGATGAGTCTTGTTCACCTCCACCATCGTGCCAGGCATCATGATGTGCAGATGAGTCTTGTTCACCT
>JAAGWI010150713.1:0-36085 GCA_012274505.1 Galium porrigens var. tenue
CGGGGATGACGGGGTTCGCTGAATGCGGCTTGAGCCTAGCCCCGCTTGCGGCACCAGAGGTGGAACATGCCCGCGAACAGCTGCGGATGCTCGGCCTCGACCCGGTCCCATGGCGCAAGGTCGCGCCGGCCGGCCGCGGCGCCGTAGATCTGCGCGAAGCGGGCCTGCGCCTCGGGCGGCGCGTCGAGCATCAGCAGTTCGAGCCCGGCCGTCGCCAGCATCTCGCCGATCGCGGGCAGGCGGTACCAATGCTCGCGGGCGTGGAAGCACAAGTCGCGACAGCCGCTCAGCGTGTAGAAATCGTCGCTTTCCCGGAGCCGTGCGAGCGGCTGGCTCGCCGGCAGCGCGAGGATATGGGTACGGAATGCGCGGATGCCCGCCGGGCTCGCGTCCCAGCCATGTTCGGCGATCACGCGGTGCGCCTCGGCGACCCAGGCCCGGGCCCGCTCGCTGTAGAGCGCGATGCGCAGCACACCGCCAGGCGCAAGCACGCCGGCCAGCGCCGCGAGCCCGTCCGCGGGCCGCTCCATATGGTGGAGCACCCCGGTGCTGCTCACCAGCCCGAAGCGCCGGCCGAGCTTCGCGACGTCGAGGATGTCGCCCTGGACGAAGCGGACGCCCCCTATGCCAAGCGCGCCGGCCATGCGCGCGCCATAGGCCAGGCTGGCGGCGCTGAGATCGAGCGCGGTTATGGCCAGCGACGAGTCCATCCGCGCCAGGTCGATCGGTTCGAACCCGGTGCCGCATCCGGCAACCAGCACTTCCAGCGGCCCGGCCTGCGGCGTGCCCAGCGCGGCGAGATGCCCCGCAACCGAGACATGCGGGCGGGCCGCCGACGCGCACCAGCGGGGATAGGGATTCGCTTCATATTGGGCGCGCACCGCCCGGGAAGTGTGGTCGGAGGAATCGCCGAGCGAAGGCATTGCCGCTGCCAGCCGCCGTTCTTCCGCGATCTCGGCAGCGGCGACCGGCGGAACCCCCAGCCCTTCCCCGCCCCAGACATATTCGCTCGCGAACGCCTGCGTCGCCAGCGCCTCGCGCAGGCCGGCCGGCAGCGCCTGCCCGGCCAGCCATGCCAGCCGCGCCTCCATCGCCGGATCGACATTGATGCAGCGCGTGAGGAACGCCGTCCACAACGGATCCTCCACCACCACCGGCTCGGGATATTTCGCCAGCAGCATGCGTGCCGCCGCCCGCGCCAGCGATTGGGGATCGACCGATCCGGCGTACAGGCAGGTGGCCAGATCCGCTTCGAGCTGCTGCTGCCAGTCGGTGAGCCGCGGCCCCGCCAGCAGCTGGGCATAGGCGGGCGCCGTCCCTTCGAGGTCGAGCGCCAGCGCGTGGCTCAGCATCGGCAGCGCCTGGCCGAACCGGCCCTGGCGCGCCGCCTCGCCCGCCTGGCCCAGCAGTTGCGCGGCTTCAGGATGCAACGCGGCCGATCCGCACCAGCGTCCCGTCCGGATCGCTCACCGCGAATTCGTAGCAGCCCCAGGGCTTCAGGCTGGGCCCTTCCTTCTCGAGGATCAGCTCCCGCACCCGATCCGCCACGCCATCGACATCGTCGGTGTAGAGATAGATGCCGAACGGATTGTGCCCCGGCACCAGCCAGCCGAGCACTGCCTTGTTGAGGTGGAGATGCCAGCCCTTGCCGTCGTCCAGGATCTTGTAGTCACCATAGTCGCTGACCAGCCGGAAGCCCAGCCGCGCATAGAATGCGAGGCTGGCGGCCAGGTCGTTGCAGGGCAGGATTGTCGTCGCGCGATGCTCTTCCATCTGGGCCTCTCCGTCTGTCCGTCCGCTCTATGTCATCTCGAAACGGGCTTCCAATGCAGGATTTTGCCCGTCACCACGGCCCCATGCGCAACCGGGCTGCAGGATCGATCGCCAGAAGCGCGATCGGGCGGCGGGCCAAAGTGAAATAACAGGACGCAACTCCCTTCATTTTGCCGGCCTTCCGGCGCGCAATTTCACCAGCGCTTGCTTATATCGCACCCGCGAAGGCATAAGCCGCGCTCCGATCAACCCTTCACGAAAGTCATCCCCGTGTCCGAGATGTTCCGCATAACGCTGCCCGACGGTTCCGTCCGCGAGGTAGCCCCGGGGACTACCCCGGCGGACATCGCCGCCGCGATCGGTCCGGGCCTGGCCAAGGCGGCGCTCGCCGCGCGCGTCGATGGCGAGCTGCGCGATATCGGCCGCCCGTTCGAAGGCGACGCCGATCTCGCGCTCGTCACGGCGAAGGACGAGAAGGACGCGCTAGAGCTCGCCCGCCACGATTATGCGCACATCCTGGCGGAAGCGGTGCAGAACCTCTTCCCCGGCACGCAGATCACGTTCGGTCCGGCGACCGACGACGGCTTCTATTACGACTTCGCACCGAAGGACCGCCCCTTCACCGAGGAGGATCTGCCGGCGATCGAGGCCGAGATGCGCAAGATCATCGCCGCCGACGCGCCGCTGATCCGCGAAGTCTGGTCGCGCGCCGACCTGATCGAGCGCTGGACCCGGCAGGGCGAGAGCTTCAAGGCCGAATGGGCGCAGGAGCTGCCCGAGGGCGAGGAACTGACGGTGTACCGCGCCGGCAAGGGCGAGGACGCCTGGCTCGACATGTGCCGCGGCCCGCACCTCGCCTCCACCGGCAAGGTCGATCCCAATGCCTTCAAGCTGACTCGCGTCTCGGGCGCCTATTGGCGCGGCGACCAGAAGAACGCGATGCTGTCACGCATCTACGGCACGGGCTGGCTCAACAGGAAGCAGCTCGACGAGCATCTGATGCGCCTCGAGGAAGCCGCCAAGCGCGACCACCGCAAGCTCGGCCAGGAGATGGACCTGTTCCACCTCCAGCAGGAAGCGCATGGCAGCGTGTTCTGGCACCCGCACGGCTTCACGATCTGGCGCCAGCTCGAAGCCTATATGCGCCGGGCGATCGACGCCGCCGGCTACAACGAAGTGAAGACGCCGCAGGTGATGGACGCCCGCCAATGGGAGCAGTCCGGCCATTGGGGCAAATATCGCGAGAACATGTTCGTCATCCCCGACGAGGTGCCGAACGTCGACGACGAGGGCCCGATCGTTTCGGACGCCGCCGACTGGATGGCGCTCAAGCCGATGAACTGCCCGGCGCACGTGCTGATCTTCCGCCAGGGGATCAAATCGTACCGCGAGCTGCCGATCCGGCTCTACGAGAATGGCTGCTGCCACCGCAACGAGCCGCATGGCGCGCTGCATGGGCTGATGCGCGTCCGCCAGTTCACCCAGGACGATGCGCACATCTTTTGCCGCGAGGACCAGATCGTCGAGGAAGTGCAGGCCTTTTGCCGCCTGGCCGACCGCATCTATCGCGACTTCGGGTTCAAATATTCGATCAAGCTGGCGCTGCGCCCCGACAAGCGCTTCGGCACCGAGGAGATGTGGGACAAGGCCGAAGCGGAGCTGCGCGACGCCGTGGTCCGCGCCGGCCTGGCGACCGAGGAATATGGCTGGGAAGAGCTGCCCGGCGAAGGCGCCTTCTATGCGCCCAAGCTCGAATGGCACCTGACCGATGCGATCGGCCGCACCTGGCAGGTGGGCACGATCCAGTCGGACCGCGTGCTGCCCGAGCGCCTCGATGCCAGCTATGTCGGCGAGGATGGCGAACGCCACCGCCCGGTGATGCTCCACCGCGCGATCTTCGGCTCGTACGAACGCTTCATCGGCATCCTGATCGAGCATTTCGCCGGCAAGCTGCCGGTATGGCTGGCGCCCACCCAGGCAGTGGTCGCGACGATTGTCTCGGACGCCGACGACTATGCGAAGGAAGTCGCGAAGCGGCTTCAGGCCGCCGGCATCCGCGTCGACACCGATCTTCGCAACGAGAAGATCAACTACAAGGTGCGCGAGCATTCGGTGGCCAAGGTCCCCAACCTGCTGGTGGTCGGCAAGCGCGAAGCCGAGGAAGGCACCGTGGCGCTGCGCGTGCTCGGCGATCAGGGCCAGAAGATGCTGACCCTTGACGAAGTCGTCGCGCGGCTGGTGGCCGAGGCGACTCCGCCCGACCTGAAGTGAAACCGGCCGGCACCCGGCGGGCCAGTTGGGGCATGTTCGCGACGGCAGTCCTGGGCGCCCTGGGTGCCGGTTTCGTGTTGTTCGGCTTGCTGGCGCTCGGCGAATGCCTGCCGCGCGACGGCAGTGCCGCGATGCAGGCGTGCGACGCGGAGAAGCAGCGAGAGTTCTGGCTCTATCCCGCGCTCATGATCCTGTCGCTCGGCGCCGGGGCGAGGCTTCATGCCGCCCGGCCCATCCAGGGTTTGGCGCTGGCCGTCGCCAGTCCGCTCCTGAGCCTGGTCCTGCTTTTGACGATAGAGAGGCTCGTCGGCCGATGAACCCCGCCACGCTCACGATCTACGCGGCCGCCGCGCTGGCGGAGATCGCGGGCTGCTTCGCCTTCTGGGGCGTGTTGCGGCTGGGCAAGCCGGCCTGGTGGCTGCTGCCCGGCGGGGCCTCGCTCGCCCTGTTCGCCTGGCTGCTCACGCTCAGCAGCGCCGATGCCGCCGGGCGCGCCTATGCCGCCTATGGCGGGATCTACATCCTCGCCTCGCTCGGCTGGCTGGTGCTGGTCGAGCGCGTGCCTGCCACACGCTGGGACCTGGCCGGTGCGGCACTGGCAGTGCTCGGCTGCATCGTCATTCTCTGGGGGCGTCGCTGATGGCACATATCCGCCCGGCCACCGAAGCGGACGTGCCGCGCGCGCTGGCGATCTGGCGCGCCGCGGTCGATGCGACGCACGGCTTCCTCTCGCCCGAGCATCGCGCCGAGATCGACGCGATCGTCGCCGCACAGTTCCTGCCCCAGGCACCGCTCTGGCTGGTCGAGGACGATGCCGGCCTGGTGCAGGGCTTCCTCGCCATGGACGGCGCGATGATCGACGCGCTGTTCGTCGATCCCGCCGCCCATGGCCGCGGCTTCGGCACCGCGCTGATCGATCACGCGCTGGCGCTGTCGCCGGACGCGCTGGTCGATGCGAACGAGCAGGCGGACAACGCCCTGCCCTTCTATCTCGCCCGCGGCTTCGAGATCATCGGCCGTTCCGAAAGCGATCCGCACGGCCGGCCTTATCCGATCATCCACTTGCGCTATGCGGGCTGAAATCCGATATCCGCGTTACGTCCGTGCCACAGTGCGCGGAATTTCGGCGGAAATGCAGGCATCGGACTACCGAAGTCCCGCATCCTGCGTTATTGAGCCGCCCAAACCCTGAGTCTGCAACAACAGGAGCAAGTCGTATACGTCCGCCCATGAATCGCCGCTCGATGGTGGCGCCGCCGATGAACGGTCCGCGGTTTAACGAATTTATTCAGTCCCCCAAGGTCCGCGTGATCGACCATGAGGGTGAAAATCTCGGCGTGATGTACACGCGCGAGGCGATGGAACAGGCGCAGGAGCTCGGGCTCGACCTGGTCGAGGTGTCCCCCAATGCGGATCCGCCCGTCGCCAAGTTCCTCGATGTCGGCAAGTTCAAGTACGAGGCGCAGAAAAAGGCGAACCTCGCCCGAAAGAGCCAGAAGACGCAGGAGATCAAGGAGATCAAGATGCGTCCGAACATCGACGATCATGACTATGATACGAAGATGAAGGCCGTTCACAAGTTTATCGGCGAGGGCGACAAGGTGAAAATCACCCTGCGCTTTCGTGGCCGCGAGCTTTCGCATGGCCAGTTGGGCATGATTCTTCTCAAGCGCGTGCAGGACGACACCGCGGAAATCGCTAAAGTCGAATCCTATCCGCGCATGGAAGGTCGCCAGATGCTGATGGTGCTGTCGCCCAAGTGACGCGATACGGCGCTCTGGCGGCGGCACTCCTGCTGCCGGGCGCCGCTTCCGCCCAGACGATCCAGGCCCCGCTCTCCACTGCCCATGCCGACGAGCCGATGGCGGTGCCGGCGGGCTATGCGCTGGCCTGGTCCGACGAGTTCGACGGCAAGCGCCTCGACACCCGCAAATGGGCCTATGACACCAGCCGCAACAAGGAAGGCTGGTGGAACAACGAGCTGCAATATTATGCGCCCACGCGCCGCGAGAATGTCCGCGTCGAGCGCGGCAAGCTCGTCATCGAGGCGCGCAGGGAGCGGCTGAGCGGCCGCGCCGATTATGGCGGCCAGGACTACAGCTCGGGCAAGATCCAGACCCGCGGCCTCGCCGACTGGACCTATGGCTTCATCGAGGTCCGGGCGAAGCTCGCCTGCGGCAAGGGGCTGTGGCCGGCGATCTGGATGCTCGGCAGCGACGAGCGCGCCGGCTGGCCGGGCCTGGGCGAGATCGACATCATGGAGCATGTCGGCTGGGATCCCGGCCGGGTCCATGGCTCGATACACACCAAGGCATATAACCACGTCGCAAAGACGCAGAAGACTGCCCAGGCAATGGTGCCCGACGCCTGCACCGCCTTTCACGACTATCAGCTCGACTGGAACCAGGACCGCATGCTGATCGGCGTGGACGGCCGCGCCTTTCTGCGCTTCGACAACGACCACAAGCGAAATCCCGACACTTGGCCCTTTGCCGGTCCGCAATATCTGATCCTCAACGTCGCGGTCGGCGGCTGGGGCGGCGACAAGGGTATCGACGCCGGCGCGTTCCCCTCGCGGATGGAAGTCGAGCATGTGCGGGTGTGGCAGAAGAAGCCGGGCTAGCCGGCGGCCCCTTTGCGGTGGCGCCCTGCCCTTCTCCGCCTCTCCGCGAAGCCAGGATCGCAGGCGAAGGCGCATACCTCGCCACCGTCATGCTGAACTTGCTTGGCGATTATCCCCTTGAGACAAGGATCGTCCAATAACCGTCAGGCCGCCGGCGGTTCCCACAGCTCGATCGGATTGCCTTCCGGATCGTGGATACGGGCGAAACGGCCGGTCTCCGGCGTATCCCACTCGTCCTTGGTGATGATCTCGATCCCGCGCGCGTTGAGCTGTTCGAGCAGGCTGTCGAGATCGCGCACGCGGAAATTCAGCATGCAGCTCTTGTCCGTCGCGAAATAGTCGGTCGTCGCCTTGAATGGCTCGAACACCACCGGGCCGGGCTCGGGGTGCCAGAACCACGGGCTGGTCTGGCCGCTTTCGTCGGTGCCGAAGCCGCCGCCCACACCGAGTATCTCGCCATACCAGCTCTTGAGCGCCTCGGGGTCCTGCGCGCGGAAGAAGAAGCCACCCAGTCCGATCACCGGCATTCTCGATTTCCTTCCATCAGGCGGCCTCCGCCACCGTTCCGTCGCCCGTGGCGGCCTCGAGCAGGCGACGCTCGATCGTCCTCAACCGGCTGCCGCTCTCGATCTTATCGCCGATCAGGTCGGTCAGATAGAAGGTATCGACCGCGCGCTCGCCATAGGTGGCGACATGCGCCGAATGGATCGTCACCTTCGACTGGAACAGCGCATAGGCGAGGTGACAGAGCAGGGCCGGCCGGTCTCGCGCGTTGATCTCGATCACGGTGAAGCGGTTCGAGGCATTGTTGTCGATCAGCACGTTCGGCTCGATCGCAAAGGCTTCGGCGCGAGCGCGGACCAGCGGCTTGGCCTTGAGCCGGTCCTGGAGCTTGGCGCGATTGGCCAGCGCATCGGCGATCGTCGCCTTGATCCGGTTGAGCCGCGCCTCCTCGTCGAACGGCCGCCCCAGCGGATCCTGGATCAGGAAATTGTCGAGCGCCATGCCGTCGCGGGTGGTGTGGATGCGCGCGTCGATGATGTTGCCGCCGGCGACATGGATCGCGCCTGCGATGCGATAGAACAGGCCGGGATGATCGGCGGCATAGACCGTCACCAGCGTCGCCCCGCGCTCCGGATAGACCTGCGCCTCGACCGAGAGCTGGGCGTCGCCCGCCGCGTCGATCTGGCGGGCATTGCGCTCGAGCACGTCCGCCGGCTCGGCGATCCAGTAGCTCTCGGTCATCCGCTTCCTGAACGCCGCCATCCGCGGCTCGTCCCAGCGGAGCAGCTGCGCGAGCTCCTCCTGCTTGGCGGCGATCCGCTCGGTCCGCCCGCGCTGCTTGTGGCCGAGGCGGAGCACTTCCTCGGTAGCGTCGTACAGGTCGGCGAGCAGCTGGCGCTTCCAGCCGTTCCACACGCCGGGCCCGACCGCGCGGATGTCGACGATGGTGAGCAGCAGCAGCATGCGCAGTCGCTCGGGGCTCTGCACCTGGCCGGCAAAGTCGAGGATCGTCTTGAAGTCGCTGAGGTCGCGCTTGAAGGCCGTGGCCGACATGATCAGGTGCCAGCGCACCAGCCAGGCCACCGTCTCGGTCTCGGCCGGGCTCATTCCCAGCCGCGGGCACAGCCGCCCGGCCACTTCGGCACCCAGGATCGAATGATCGCCGCCCCGGCCCTTGGCAATGTCGTGGAGCAGCACCGCGACATAGAGCGCCCGGCGCTGGGCAATCTGCTTGAAGATGCTGGTGCCGAGCGGATGGTCGTCCTTGAGCTCGCCCTTCTCGATCTGGTTGAGCAGCCCGATCGCCCGGATCGAATGCTCGTCCACCGTATAATGATGGTACATGTCGAACTGCATCTGCGCGACGACCCGGCCGAAATCCGGCACGAAGCGGCCGAACACGCCCGCCTCGTTCATCCAGCGCAGCACGGTCTCGGGGTTGCGCGGCGAAGTCAGCACGTCGAGGAACAGGGCGTTGGCGCGGGGATCGTCGCGCACCTCGTCCACCAGCTTCGCGTCGCGCGCAGCCGCACGCATGGCCAGCGGATGGACCTCTAGATTATGCAGGTCGGCGAGCTGGAACAGCTCGATCAGCCGCACCGGATCGCCTTGGAAGAAATCGTCGCGCGGCAGCGCCAGCCGGCCGCGATCGAGTGTGAAGCCCTTGAGCTTGCGCGGGCGGCGCCACAATGTCGGGAAGCCGAAGCGGCTGCCGCGCGCCGCGAACTTCTCGTCCAGGTGGGCGAGGAACACGCCAGTCAGGTCGCCGACCACCTTCGCCTGCAGAAAGTAGAAGCGCATGAACCGCTCGACCTTCGACATGCCCGGCCGGTCGGCATAACGCATCCGCTCGGCAATCTCGCGCTGGACGTCGAAGGTCAGCCGGTCCTCGGCGCGACCCGTGATCAGGTGGAGGTGGCAGCGCACGGCCCAGAGGAAATTCTCGGCCCGGCGGAACTGGCGGAATTCCAGCTTGGTGAGCAGCCCCTTCTCGACCAGCTCGGCCGGCTCGCGGACATTATAGGCGTATTTCCCGATCCAGAAGAGCGTGTGCAGGTCGCGCAGGCCGCCCTTGCCCTCCTTGACGTTGGGCTCCACCACATAGCGGCTGTCGCCCATCCGCTTGTGGCGAGCCTCGCGCTCGGCGAGCTTCTCGGCGATGAAGGTGCGCGCGGTATCGGCCTGGACCTCCGCCTTGAAGCGCGCTGCAGCCTCGTCGTAGAGCGCGGTGTCACCCCAGACATAGCGGGCCTCGAGCAGGGCGGTGCGCACCGTCACATCGGCCTTGGACTGGCGCACCATCTCGTCGAGCGAGCGCGACGAATGGCCGACCTTCAGCTGCATGTCCCACAGCGAATAGAGCATCGATTCGATCACCTGCTCGCACCAGCCGGTGACCTTCCACGGGGCGATGAAGCCGATGTCGATGTCCGAATGCGGCGCCATCTCGCCGCGGCCGTAACCGCCGACCGCGATCAGCACCATGCGCTCGGCGGCGCTGGGATTGGGATTGGGATGGAGCCGCTCGGTGGTGAAGTCCCAGAGCAGGCGGAGCAGCTGGTCGATCAGGAACGCGCCCGACGCGGCGATCTCGTGCCCGCGCGAAGGATGCTCGGCCAGCCGCCGGGCAATCTCGGCACGGCCGGCATCGAGCGCGGCCTTGACCTCCTTCGTAAGCGCCGCACGCAGCTTGGCGCCATCCCGGGCCTGGAGCGCCTGGAGTCGCTCGGCGACGCCGCGCCGATCGATCAGCGCGCGGCGGTTGGGAACGTGATCGAAGCGAGCGGACATGGAATGGAAATAGGGGCTCGGGCCGCGCACGTCACGTGCAAAGCCCGGAAGCCCCCGTTTCCGTCACCCGACGAACGCGCGCTCCAGCACGAAGCTGCCCGGATTGGCGTTCGAGCCCTCGGTGAAGCCATGGCCTTCGAGCATGTGCGCGAAATCCTTGATCATCGCGTTCGAGCCGCAGAGCATGATCCGGTCGGTCTCGGGGTTGAGCGCGCGGTCGCCCACCACCGGCGGCTGGAACAGCCAGCCATTCTCGATCAGCTGGCCGATCCGCCCCGTGGTACGGAACGGCTCGCGCGTGACCGTGGCGATATAATGGAACTGGAGCAGCGCCTGGTCCGCCACCAGCGGATCGCTCGCCAGCTGCGCGGTCAGCTCGTCATGATAGGCCAGGTCGCTCACCCGGCGAGTCGAATGGACGATCACCACCTGGCTGAACCGGTCATAGATGTCGGGATCGCGCGCCAGGCTCAGGAACGGCGCGAGGCCGGTACCGGTGGCGAGCATGAAGAGGCGCTTGCCGGGCAGCAGCGCGTCGGCGACGAGCGTGCCGGTCGGCTTCTTGCCGAGATACACCTGATCGCCCGGACGGACGAGCTGCAGGCGCGAGGTCAGCGGACCGTCCTCGACCTTGATCGACAGGAACTCGATCTCGTCCGACCAGGTCGGGCTGGCGATCGAATAGGCGCGCATCAGCGGCTTGCCGTCGACTTCGAGCCCGATCATCACGAACTCGCCCGCGCGGAAACGGAAGCTCGCGGGACGCTCGATCGCGAAGCTGAACAAATGCTCGTTCCAGTGCTTCACCCAGCGGACGGCGCACGTCTGGAACGCGGCGTGGTCGGGGAGGACGATCGGGGGGCGGGCATGCATATTCACGAGGCGGCTCTTTCCAAATCCGGGATTCACTTCAACGTAATTTTACTTCAACGCGCCAAAGCGACAGCTATCCGCGCAACCGCCACGGAAAGGGGAAGGCGCGCTTCGGGTTTCACGATCTGCTCGATGACCGCGTCGACGCGCGGCTGCGCGCCGGCGCGTGCTAGCGCATGCAGCGAAAGGAGCAAGGCCTCGTCATCGCCTATTTCCGCGGCAAAGGGCGGTTTGAAGCGAAGTCGGGACAGTGATTCGCGCTCGAGCAGCAGCATCGCCATGTTGAGATCGGGAAGCATTCCGGCCAGCCCCTGCCCCCGCAGCACCGGCCCCAGCGCCGAGCAGGGGCAGCGCCCGGCACGCATGCACGCCACCCATTGCCGCATCGAGGAGAGCAGCAACCGGTCGATCGGCGTCACTTCGGCGGCGTAGCGATCCAGGAACTGGTACAAAGGCATCCCCATGCCCCGGGGGAAGAATCCGGGCATGCGGATCGCCTTAGCGTTTGATGCGAATGATTAGCAATAGCGTATTTCGCTCGGCACGCGAGAAGCGCACCCTCTCCGCGGTCGGCGCGCCGTCATGCGCCGCACGGCACGCGGCAGGTGCTTCCGCTTCCCGCGCCGCCCGAATGCTTAAGCAGTTGATGGAAACCCCGTCCGGGTGCGATGACGGACATGTCTGACAACAGGGGATCGGATAGAGGCGATGCTTCGGGAGTGGGGCGATCTTGTGCCGCCGGATGGAGGGCCCCGGGCCTTCGGGCCGGATTGCCGGCGCGCGATCGCGCGCATCGCGGGCGCTGCATGAACGAGCTGCCGGCCGGACTCACCGCCGAGCAGGCCGAGGTATTGCGCCTCGTCCAGCAGAACCTCTCTTCCAAGGAGATCGCCCGCCTGCTCGGAATCTCGAAATCGGCGATCGACCAGCGGCTGGACCGTGCGCGCCAGGTGCTCGGTGCTTCCTCTCGGCGCGAGGCCGCGCGCATCTTCGCCGGGCTGGAAGCGGGATATGATCGAATCACACGTGACCCGGCGGCGCTTGTCTATCCGGCCACGGCCACGGCATTTCCCTCGGCGGCGGACAGAAACGACATGCCCGTCCAGCGGGTCCAGGCGACGCGGAGCGCGTTCGACATGGAGCCGGGGGTCGGACATGTCAGCCTGCGCCAGCTGTTGAAGGGGGTACGGCCAAATGATCTCACTACCGCACAGCGGTTCATCCTCACGCTGCTGCTCGCCATCGGCGTGCCGATGCTGCTCGGCGGATTGAGCATGCTGCTCTACGGCGTCGTCGCCATAGGCCGCCTCTTCCTCCGCTAGCCCTCGCCAAACCCAATGTCGCAACAACCTGCGCGGGCCCTGCCGCGCCGGGAAAGGAAAACGCATGTCCAATCTCCCGCATATCGACGCCATCACCATCGTGGCCAAGGCCACCATTGCCGGCGAGCAGGCTTCGGACGCCGCATTGCGCAACCTCGCGGACCTGGTGAGCGCGACCACGACCCAGGCCGAGGCGATCCAGCTCCCGCCCCACGCCACCCAGCCCACGCTCGACCATCTGCGCACCGCAATGATCGCCGCGTTCGACAGCCGCCGCGCGGTGGTCATGGCCCATCAGGAGCTCGGCGCGCTCGCGCAGCGGCTCGGCGCATCGCCGGAATCCTTCGGCGATCTCTGGCCGTGCCCGCGCTTTCCCACCGGCGCCACCGAACAGGCTCCGCGCCTGCGTGCCGCCGCGTAACGCCTTGACCCCGCCACATGGGACGGGCAGCCGTCCATCCCATGTGGCACGTCACAGTCTTTCTGATCCTGCTTGTCGCGAGCGTCGGCTATGCCTTCTGGCGTGGCGGCATCCCCGAGAGGATCGGAGCGGCGGTTGTGCTGGGAGGCACGCTCGCGTCGGTTTTCGCCGTGTCCGGCGCGCATGCGCGCTGGCTCAATCTGGAAACCGGCCTGCTGATCGTCGACGCGACGATGCTGGCCGTGATTCTGATCCTCGTCGTCCGGGCTAACCGTTTATGGCCGATTCCCATGGCCGCGTTGCTGATCGTTCAGGTCGCGGGACATTTTCTCAAGACCCTCGATCCGCAAATCTATCCGTTCCTCTATTGGCTGACCAGCAGCCTGTGGAGCTATCTGGTCGTCGGCATCCTGATCGTGGCGACCTACAATCATCGCCGACGCCTGAAGAAGCACGGGCAGGACGCCTCGTGGAATGCCTCATCGCCCCGCTCCTCGGCGAACGATCGGGCGATCTCGCGCGAGCCCTGATCGCGTCGCACGGTTCGCTCGCCGCGGTGCTGAACGCGGACGAGACGCTGCTGGGCGAGGAGCTGGACGGCGACGCGCGTGCCGCGGCGCTGCTCGCCGCCGTGCGGGAAGTCCATCTGTCCCTGCTGCGCGAACCCATCCGGGACCGCGAGATCGTTGGCAACTATGCCGATCTCATCGCCTATCTGCACGCGGACCTGGCGCACAAGCGCACCGAGCAGGTTCGCATCCTCTTCCTCAGTTCGGCCAACCGCCTGCTGCGCGACGAGATCGTCAGCGAAGGCTGCCTCGATGAAGCGCCGCTCTATGTGCGGGACATCCTCCGCCGCGCCCTGCAGGTGGGCGCGGGCGCGATCATCGTCGTGCACAACCACCCTTCAGGCGATGCGACGCCCAGCAAGGCCGATATCGACATTACCCGACAGTTGATCGAGGCGGGCAGGACGCTCGGCGTCCTCGTGCACGATCATCTAGTCGTTGGCGGCAGCGGGGTCGTCAGCATGCGGAATCTCGGGCTCATCTGAACGCCAGACCCAACGGCCCTGACGGACACGCTGCGGTGGCTGCGCGATCAGATCATGCCCGTGCTGAAGATAGGTCGCGGCGATGTCGAACCCCGCTTTGTCACAGATCTCGATGGCCTCGGCGGCCAGGCGCCGGGCGCGGGCGCGCGCATCTTCGTTGGACATGGGCGGAAAATATCTTCGCACCGGCGCAGGGTAAAGGACGTACCCCCACAATCGCTACCGTTACGGATGATTCCCGCTCAGTCCGCCTTCTTCGCAACCCCCACCAGCGCGGGACGGAGCAGCCGGTCGCGGATCATGTAGCCCGCCTGGATCTCCTGAACGATCGTGCCCGGCTCGGCATCGGCGCTCGGCATTTCCATCATCGCCTGGTGGCGATTGGGGTCGAGCACCTCGCCCAGTGCGACGATCTTCGAGATGCCGTGGCGCGCAAAGACCGAATCGAGCTCGCGGCCAGTCGCCTCGAGCCCGGTCACCAGGCCCTTGAGCTTGTCGTCATCCTTCAGCTCGGCCGGGATCGCGGCCAGTGCGCGCGAGAGATTGTCGGCCACCGAGAGCACGTCGCGCGCGAAACCAGTCGCGGCATAGGTCTTGGCGTCCTGCGCTTCCTTCTCGGCGCGGCGGCGGACATTCTGCGTCTCGGCCTGAGCATACATCACTGCCGACTTCGCCTCGGCGAGCTGCGCCTCGAGTTCCGCGACGCGGTCCTGCTCCGCCACTTCGGGCGCGCCCTCGGCGGTTTCCGCACGCAGCGTCGTGTCTTCCGTGTCCGTCACCTTCGATTCTTCCGTCATATTTCCCTGTTCAGGTCAGCAATCGGGCCAAAGTGGCCGCCGTGAAATCCACCATGGGGACGACTCGCGCATAGTTCAACCGCGTCGGGCCGATCACCCCCACCACGCCGACCACCCGTCCGTCCAGCGCCCGCACCGGCTTGGCGATCACCGACGAGCCGGACAAGGCGAACAGCTTGTTCTCCGATCCGATGAAGATGCGCGTCGCTTCGCCCTCGCGCGCCGAATCGAGCAGCCGGGCGATCTCCTCCTGCCCTTCGAGCTCATCGAGCAGCCGGCTGACCTTGTCGAGATCCTCCGTCGCCGCGGTGTCGATCAGCCGCGCCTGTCCCCGCACGATCAGCACCGGGCGGCGCCCGCCATCCTCGCTCCACACCGCCAGCCCGCGTGCGACCAGCGCCGCCGCCGCGCTGTCGAGCGCCGCGCGCTGCTGGCCGAGCTCGCGCTCCACCCTGGCGCGCGCCTGGCTGAGGGTGAGGCCGCCAAAGGTGCCGGTAAGATAATTCGCCGCGCGCTGCAGCGCCGCGGGGTCCATGCCGGGCAGCTCGACGACGCGGTTCTCGACCGAGCCGTCCTCGCCCACCAGGACCGCCAGCGCCCGATCGCGACTCAGCGGCACGAAGCCGAACTGGCGGAGCACGGGCTCGGCCTTGGGCACCAGCACCAGCCCCGCACAGGCCGACAGGCCGGAAAGCGCCGCGGTGGTGGCGGCCAGCGCCTCTTCCACCGGCCCGCGCTCGGCGGCGTTGCGCTCGATCGCCGCACGCTCCTCGAACGAGGGCTCGTTCGCCTGCATCATGCCATCGACGAACAGGCGCAGGCCCGTCTCGGTCGGCATCCGGCCGGCGCTGGTGTGCGGCGCGGCCAGCAGGCCCAGCTCCTCCAGATCCTGCATCACGTTGCGGATCGACGCGGGCGAGAGGTTGAGCCCCGAGATCTGCGCGATCGTCCGCGACCCCACCGGCGCGCCGGTATCGATATACGATTCGACCACCATGCGGAACACGTCGCGCGCACGGTCGGTCAGCTCGTGAATCGGCGGGGTGGTCATGGAGCCTATGTAGCGCGGACAACCGGCGCGCCAACCTCTGCCGTCACCCCGGCCCTGCGCCGGGGCGACGAAGGATGGCTCTCAAGGCCGCTCGCCGATCAGGGCCTGGATCGGCAGCGCCTCCACAGCGTCGCCAAGCGCCTGGCCGAGCGCGCGGTTCTTCTCCGCCCGGCAGCCATAATAGTAATGGAGCCCCTGGCTGTCGCCGATCGCGCGCGTCCAGGTGACATCGACGCTGGGCATGTCGGTCGCCGCCGGCTCGCAATTCTTCTCGCCCGGCGCATAGCGGACCTGCCCGCTCTCCGGCCGATAGGGCGCCAGCTTTGCGGCGAAGGCGTCATATTGCGCGCGGCTGAGCTTGAACGCCCGCTCGCCAGTCACTGCGGTGAAGCGCTTGCCCTCGAACACGCCGCTGCCGTCGGGGCGGACGGTGACGGCGTAGATCGGGCAGCGGCCGAAACAGGCGCCGGTCTCGTAACGGATCGAATCGCTTTCGATCGGCACCGGCCTGCCCGGTCCGCCGCTCGGCTTGACGCAGCCCGCCAGCGCCAGCGTGCCGAGCCCGATGATCAAGAGCCTGCGCATTTCCCTGTTCCTCCACGGATCGCCCGCCGAGACTGGCGCGTTCCGACCGTTACGTCTACGTGCCGGGACAAACCTTGCAGGAGACTGAAGCAGATGCGCCCTTCCGGCCGCGCCCCCGACGAGATGCGTGCGATCACGATCGAGCCCCATTTCACCCGCCACGCCGAGGGTTCGGTGCTGATCAGCTTCGGCGACACCCGCGTGCTCGTCACCGCCAGCGTCGAGGAGCGGCTGCCGCCCTGGCTCAAGGGCAAGGGCGAGGGCTGGGTCACCGCCGAGTACGGCATGCTCCCCCGCGCCACGCACACTCGCGGCCAGCGCGAGGCGGCCAAGGGCAAGCAATCCGGCCGCACCCAGGAAATCCAGCGCCTGATCGGCCGCAGCCTGCGCGCCGTCACCGACCTGAAGCTGCTCGGCGAGCGCCAGATCACGCTCGATTGCGACGTGATCCAGGCGGATGGCGGCACCCGCACCGCGGCGATCTCGGGCGCGTTCGTCGCGCTGCGCATCGCCGTGAACAAGCTGATGGCGGCGGGGCTGATCAAGGAAGACCCGATCACCGCCCAGGTCGCCGCCGTCTCCTGCGGCATCTACAAGGGTATTCCCGTGCTCGACCTCGACTATGACGAGGACAGCGCGGCCGATGCCGACGCGAATTTCGTCCTGCTTTCCAACGGCAACATCGCCGAAGCACAGGCGACTGCCGAAGGCGCGACCTATGACGAGGAGGGGCTGCTCCGCCTGCTCCGCCTCGCGCGGATCGGCTGCAACCAGATCTTCGAAGCACAGCAGAAGGCAATCGGATGACCGGCGAAGGCGAGATCTCCAAGGACGTCGGCCCCCAGGCAATCCGCAAGCTGAAGCCGGGCAGGCTGGTGATCGCCAGCCACAATGCCGGCAAGGTGCGCGAGATCCGCGAGCTGCTCGGTCCCTATGGGATCGAGCCGGTCTCGGCGGCCGAGCTGGACCTGCCCGAGCCTGAGGAGACGGGCACCACCTTCGTCGCCAATGCCGAGCTGAAGGCGCTGCAGGCGGCGGACCTTTCCGGCCTGCCCGCGCTCGCCGACGATTCGGGGCTCTGCGTCGAAGCGCTGAACAACGAACCCGGCATCTTCTCCGCGCGCTGGGCGGGGGAGAGCAAGGATTTCGGCTTCGCCATGCGGCGCGTCGAGGACCGGCTCGCGGCGCTGCCGCCCGAGACCGGCCGCGACGCGCATTTCGTCTGCGCCCTCGCCCTTGCCTGGCCCGACGGGCATGTCGAATGGTTCGAAGGCCGAGTCGACGGCACGCTCGTCTGGCCGCCGCGCGGCGATCGCGGCTTCGGCTATGATCCGATGTTCGTGCCCGTCGGCCATGCGCAGAGCTTCGGCGAGATGGAGCCATCGGCGAAGCATGCGATGAGCCACCGCGCCGATGCCTTCCGCCAGCTCGTTGCCGCGGTGCTCGACCAGGAAAGGTGATTCGCGCCGCGTTAAGGATTTATTTCCCGCAACCTCGAACCCAAAGTTAAGTTATGATCCTTGCAATTAGAGCCAAGCGAGGGGTCGCAGAATGGGTTCGTTCCGCCAGCTGGCGACGATGATACGGCACGTCCACGAGACACATGTCCACGGCATCGCCGAAGAGGATGCGGAGGCGTTCCTGCCCGCGCAGGACGAAGCCGGCACCGATGAAGAACGGCTGGCCGAGACCGAGGACCTGCAAGCCTGATTGCCGGGGAAGGCTGAACCTCCGCGCCGTCTCCCCGTCCTGTCGAAGGCCCCCGGGGCAGAGCCTCTCCGGGGGAAGGTGGTGGACAGGGCTGGATTCGAACCAGCGTACGCTTGCACGGGCAGATTTACAGTCTGCTGCCTTTAACCACTCGGCCACCTGTCCATGGCGCCGTTCGGCGAGAGGGGGCCCATTGCCGAAGCCCCGCGTCCCTGTCAACGCCTTGCGCACAGTCTTTGTGCGGCATAGCGTCCGCCGTTTCCATGCAGATACTCCCCGGGGGCCCCCATGCGCCGATTTTCCTTCGCCATCGCCACGCTGCTCGCCGCTGCCGCCACGGCGCCGCTCGCCATTGCCAAGGGGCCTGACGGCCCCGGCGTGCCGGTCGACCGGATCGTCGACCAGGGCACGAACCACAGCGAGGTGATGCGCATCGCCCAGTATCTCACCGACGTGATCGGCGCGCGCCTCACCAACTCCCCTCCCATGCGCCAGGCGGAGGACTGGACTCAGGCCAAGTTCCGCGAATGGGGCCTCACCAACGTCCACAAGGAAGGTTTCGAGTTCGGCCGCGGCTGGTCGGCGAAGAACGCCAGCGTGAAGATGATCGCCCCGCGCCCGCTCACGCTGGTCGCCGCGCCACTCGCCTGGACACCCGGCACGGGCGGCCCGATCACCGGCCAGGTCGTGCTCGCGCCGATGGCCGACGAAGCGGCACTCGCCCAGTACAAGGGCAAGCTCCAGGGCAAGATCGCACTGATCAGCGAGCCCGCGGACATCACCGACGCCACGGATCCCGATTTCAGGCGCTATGGCGACGCCGATCTCGACAGGGCCGACACCTTCCAGCTGCCCAACGGCCCCGCCACCGCCAACCGCCGGCCGAACAGCGCCAGCCGCCTGGCCTTCGCCGCCAAGCGCGACGCATTCCTGAAGACGGAGGGCGCGATCGGCTATGCAACCATGTCGACTCGCAACGGCAAGCTGGTGCACGGCCAGAACAGCCAGTTCCAGGTCGGCGCCACACCCCCGCTGCCGGGCTTCGAGATCGCCGCGGAGGATTATCGCCGTCTCGCCCGGCTCGCCAAGATGGGCATCGCCCCCAGCGTCGAGCTCAACAGCGACGTCATCTATGACGACAGCGACACCAAGGCCTACAACATCGTCGCCGACATCCCCGGCACCGATGCCAAGGCCGCCTATGTGATGGCCGGCGCGCATATGGACAGCTGGGCGATGGGCGACGGCGCGGCGGACAACGCCGCAGGCGTCTCGATGGTGATGGAGGCCGCGCGCATCCTCAAGGCATCGGGCATCAAGACCCGGCGCGCGATCCGCTTCGCGCTATGGTCGGGCGAGGAGCAGGGCCTGCTCGGCTCGATGGCCTATGTCGAGAACCACATCGCCAGCCGGCCGGTCGATCCGTCGCTGTCCGGCGTCGGCCGCTACATGGGCTGGAGCAAGGCCTTCCCGATCAAGCCCGGTGCCGACCACGCCAAGCTCGCCGCCTATTTCAATCTCGACAACGGCTCGGGCAGGATTCGCGGCATCTATACCCAGGGCAACACCGCGGTGGTGCCGATCTTCCGCGAATGGCTGGCCCCGTTCAACTCGTTCGGCGCGACCAAGGTGGCGACCGGGCGCACCGGCAGCACCGATCACGTGTTCTTCGACGCAGTCGGCATCCCGGCCTTCCAGTTCATCCAGGATCCGCTCGACTATGGCTCGAACGTCCACCACACCGATGTCGACACCTTCGACCATCTGAAGTCCGAGGACATGCGCCAGGGCGCGATCATCCTCGCAGCCTTCCTCGTCAACGCGGCCAACGCGCCTGAGCCGCTGCCGCGCGTGCCGATGGCGACCGAACCAAAGCCGTCGGACGAATTCTACGCGGCGCCGGGAGCGCATTGATGGCCAAGCGCGGACACCGGCCCAGCCAGGCATCGTCGAACCGCCCCCGTTTCTATGGGCGGCACGCGGTGCTGGCGGCGCTCGACAATCCCGAGCGCAACGTGCGCAAGATCTGGGGCACGCACGAGGCGCTCGCCGGGCTCGACATTCCGTCGACGATCCCGGTCACCTTCGCCAACGCTGCCGACCTCGGCCGGCTGGTGCCCGGCGACGCGCCGCATCAAGGCCTGGTCGCCGAAGTCGATCCGCTCGAGGAGATGTGGCTGGCCGACCTGCTCGCCCAGGGCGCGGACGACAATCGCCCGCTGCTCGTGCTCGACCAGGTGACCGATCCGCACAATGTCGGCGCGATCCTGCGCTCGGCAGCGGCGTTCGACGCGCTCGGCATCGTCACTCAGGACCGGCATGCCCCGTCCGAGACGGGCACGCTCGCCCGCTCGGCAGCCGGCACGCTGGAAGTCGTGCCCTGGTGCCGCGTGGTGAATCTCGCCCGCGCGCTCGAGGAGATCGCCGAGGCGGGCTTCTGGCGCATCGGCCTGACCGGCCATGCCCAGGGCACGCTTGCCCAGGTGATGGGCGGTCAGCGCAAGATCGCCCTGGTGCTCGGCGCCGAGGGCGAAGGCATGCGCCAGAACACCGAGGCGCATTGCGACGAGCTTGCGAAGCTGCCCATCTCGGATAAGGTCGAGAGCCTCAATGTTTCCAATGCCGCGGCGATCGCCCTCTATGCGGTGACCACCCGCGACTGAACGCAGAGGGGGCCTCATGCTGCATCGACTGAAGGCCGTGGCATTCGCGCTGGCGGCGCCGCTGATGCTCGCCAGCTGCCTGTTCGTGCCGGGCAAGTTCGAATCCGCGCTCACCATCCATGCCGATCGCAGCTTCACCTTCGCCTATGTCGGCGAAGTGATGGCTGTCGATCTGCAGGGCTTCATGGGCAAGGCGATGCAGATGGGCATGGCGGAGGCCGCCAAGGAGAAATCGGGCAAGAAGGGCAAGACGCCGGAGAAGGAACCGGACTTCACGCTCACGCCCGAGGAAAAGGCGAGGCAGGACGAGAATTTCCGCAAGCTCGCGACCGAGATTGCCAGGGAAACCGGCTATCGCAGCGTCGAATATCGCGGCAACGGCATGTTCTGGATCGATTACCGGATCTCCGGCACGCTCGATCACAGCTTCGTGTTTCCCTACAATCCCGACAATCAGATGATCATGCCGTGGATCGCAGTGGAGTTGCGCGGCAAGGACCTGATCCGCGTCAAGGCGCCGGGCTATGTCCGGATGAGCAGTGGCAGCGGCATGAGCGACATGAGCGCGCTGACGACGACGCCGGGCGGCATGGGCGAGGCCTTTTCGCGCCTCCAGGGCCTCTTCACGCTCACCACCGATGCCGAACTGGTCAGCCAGAACAACGAGGAAGGCATTGTGACCATCGGGAAGGACAAGACAATCACCTGGAAGACCGACCCCAGGACCGGCGACGCCCCGATGGCGTCGATCCGGGTGCGGGCGATGAACTAAGCTCCCTCTCTCCGGAGAGAGGGAGGGGAAATGCTCAATCCTCTTCGGCGATCCGCACGCGGAGCCCGTCGAGATCCGGCCCGAACGGAATCTGGCACGACAGCCGCGAAGTCTCGTCGCGGTCGCCCGCGCTGTCGAGCAGGTCATCCTCATCCATGCTCATCTTCGGCAGTTTGGCCGCAAATTCCGGATCGACATGGACATGGCAGGTCGCGCAGGAGCAGCAACCGCCGCACAGCGCGAGCAACTCGTCAAAGCCGTTCTCGCGGATCACTTCCATCACGCTCAGGCCCGCTTCGCCCATGACCTCGCGCTCTTCACCACTCCTGGTCACGACGATAAGCTTGGGCATGAGATTCTCCTGTTCCGGCTCCGTCCATGCCGCCGAAAACGGCGCTTCGCAAGGCGGGCGCGCATGGGCCTGACCGCCGATCAGCTCAAGGCGTCGCTCGAAGGCGTGGCCGACCGCGAGCCGCTGATCGCCGCGGCGATCGGGCGCGTGGGCTACCCCCCGCCCCGCATCCGCGACCGCGGCCATGAGACGCTGCTGCGCACGATCGTCGGCCAGCAGGTGAGCGTCGCCGCCGCCCAATCGATCTGGAACAGGATGGCCGCGCAATTGGGCGCGCTGACCGATCCCGCCACCATCTTCCGCGCCAGCGACGAAGACCTGCGCGCCGCCGGCCTCTCGCGCCAGAAAGTGGCCTATGCGCGCAGCCTGGCCGAGGAAGTGATCAGCGGGCGGCTCGATTTCGCGCATCTGGCCGAGGATGACGAGGAAGCGATCGCCGAGCTCGTCCGGATCAAGGGCATCGGCCGCTGGTCCGCCGAGATCTATCTGCTCTTCGCCGAGGGGCGCCCCGATATCTGGCCCGCAGGCGACCTGGCGGTGCAGATCGAAGTCGGCCGGATCATGGGCCATGCCGAGCGGCCGAGCGAGAAGCTGACCCGCGCGATCGCCGAGGCCTGGCGCCCGCACCGCGGCGCCGCGGCGGTGCTGGCCTGGCACCATTATAATTCGGACATGGAAGTGATCTGAGGCGCGATCACGCCGCTTGGCCCCGCGGGCGCGGCTATGCCGTCGCCCCCAGCCCCACCGCGATCGCGCCGAGCGGCCCCGCCATCGTCCCCAGCCCGGGCGGGCCGAGCCGGTCGTCGATCGCCTCCGCCCATTCGGCAAGCGCGCCATAGCCGCCCAGGCTCTCGACCAGCCGCGCGCGCAGCCTGGGGAACAGATAGGGCCGCGCAGCCGTCACGCCGCCCCCGATCGCGATCCGCTCGGGCGCGGCAGTGACGACCAGATTGTGGAGCATGCCGGCCAGGTCGTGGACGAACAGATCCCATGCGGGCGCATCGTCGGGCAGCCGGTCGCCCGGCATGCCGAAGCGTTCGGCGAGCGCCGGGCCGGCGATCAGGCCCTCCAGGCAATCGCCATGGAAGCGGCACCAGCCCGGATAGCTGTCGCCCGGCGCGCGCGGCAGGCGCATGTGCCCCGCCTCGCCATGCGCCCATCCCATCACCGGCCTGCCGCCGGTCACCAGGCCCACGCCCACGCCGGTGCCGATGGTGATATAGGCATGGGCAGCCATGCCCTGGGCGGCGCCCCAGCGTCCCTCCGCCAGTGCGGCGCCTTCCACATCGGTCTGGAAGCCGATCGGCTTGCCATAGCGCGCCTTGAGCCGGCCGATCAGATCGGTGCCGCTCCATCCGGGCTTGGTCGTCGCGGTGATCGTGCCGAAATCGGCGCGCGCCGGATCGAGGCCCACCGGCCCGAAGCTCGCCACGCCGATCGCGTCGACGGTCCAGCGATCGAGCACCGCTTCGAGCGCCGCCAGGGTCGCCTGCGGATCGGTGGTGGGCACGGTCACCCGGTCGCGCACGTCGTCCGGCCCGGTCGCCAGCAGCGCCACGCACTTGGTGCCGCCCAGCTCGATGCCCGCGATCAGCTTGGTCTCAGTCATGCCGCCCGTTAACTCGGTTCCG
This sequence comes from Galium porrigens var. tenue, assembly GCA_012274505.1. Lineage (NCBI taxonomy): Eukaryota > Viridiplantae > Streptophyta > Magnoliopsida > Gentianales > Rubiaceae > Galium > Galium porrigens. Next base: position 23,193 of record JAAGWI010150713.1, read on the forward strand.
CGAGAGAAAAAAGAGGCCGCCCGAAGGCGGCCGCGGTCCCCTGGAAAATGGTTCGGCAGTGACGGCCGGTGAAAGGCCGGCCGCCACTCCCCCTTTGCCGAGAGGCCCCTAGAACCGGCCCCGCAGCCCGACCATGACCTGCCGGCCCGGATCGTAGAGCGTGAAGGCGGCATTGCTGAACTGGAAGTAGCTGCGCTGCTTCTCCCGAGTGAGGTTGATCACGTCGAGCGTCAGCTCCGGCCCCCATTTCAGATCGAACACCTTGGCGAAGTCGAGGCTCGCCGACATGTCGAACTGCTGATAGTCGTTCGAATAGAGCCGGGCGAGCGCGATGCCGTTCTGGTTCGCGTCCGACGACACCGAGCCGCGCTGGAAGGTGGTCGACAGCCGGATGTTGATGCCGCCCTGCTCGTAATAGCCGGTGATGTTGTAGGTCACCGGCGACACGCCCACCGCGACCGCCGGGGCGGCGCCCGAGCCGGTCTGGTCGATCAGCGTCAGGTTCGCGTTGAAGCCGAACCCGTTCAGTCCGATCTTGCCGAGCAGGAAATCGAGCGGCTGCACCCAGTTCACTTCGAGGCCATTGACCTTTAGCGTGCCGGTCGCGTTGACTTGCTGGTTCAGCACCACGGTGGCGCTGTTCGGGCCGCCGCGCGAGTTGATCGCGATCTGCTGGGTCGGCGTCAGCGTGTCATAGGTCACGCCATAAGTGGCCAGCGCCGTGAAGGGCACCGTCACCGTGCCGGTGGTGGTGAAACCGGTCACTGCCTTGCGGAAGGCAGTGAAGCCGACATAGCCTTCCTTGCCGGTATAATATTCGAAGCCCAGGTCGATATTGGTCGAGAGATAGGGCTGGAGCGACGGATTGCCGACCGAGCCGACATCGGCCGAGGGCGTCGAGAAGTTGAGGCCCGGCAGCATCGTGTTGGGATTGGGCCGAGTCATCGTCCGCGACACCGCGGCGCGAACCACGGCGGCATCGCCGATGTGGAAGGCACCGCTCACCGCGGGGAGCCAATTGTCATATTTGGCGTCGGTATAGACGAAGTTGGTGATGTTCGGATAGCAGCTGCCGTCGCGCGGATTGCCGGGGCCGGGGCAAGCCGCGGGCAGCGGGCCGGGGCCGTCCGGATCCTGCGAGTTGCGCGGATCCGAGATCGAGACGCGGCCGCCGATCCGCTGGTCGGTGCGCACATAGCGAACGCCGGCATTGTAGTTGAGGTGGTTGTTGTCGCCGATCTGCAGATCGCCATTCACTTCGGCATAGGCGCCGAGCACCTTCTCGCGGACATAGCCGCCGCTGGCGCCGGTGTTCGACGAGCCTGCCTCGGGCGCGGCGTTGTGGAACGCATCATAGTTGGACGCCGCCTTGAACGCGTTCCAGTCCACCGTGACGAAGCCGGACGAGGTCGGGCGCAGCAGCCCGGGGAGCTGCGCGTTCGAGATCAGCGAGCCGCCATAGGTCACCCCGCCGCTCGCGCCGGAGGTGTAGCCGGTGCCATAGGCGGGATAGGTCGGATAGCCGGCCGGCGCCGCGCCCGGCTGGACCAGGCCGTTGCACGGCGGCTGGGTGTTGGGCGAAGGCAGGAACACGCTCGGGCGGTTGCCGCACACCGCGTTCTGCCAGGCCTGGCTGTTGTCGAAGGCGCTGATGCGCCGCGACGTGTCGTCATAGGCGGCGCCGACCTTGAGGTTGAAGGCGTTGTCGCCCCAGGTCAGATTGCCGCGAATGCCCTTGGTCTCGGTCTGGCGCTTCTCGTCCTGGATGTTCACCCGCCCGCCCGGCCAGGCGAAGTTGGCGGGATTGTTCAGGTCGATGTTCGTCGTGATCGACGGCACGTCGCCACCGGTGTTGTCGTAATTCACCACCACGCCCGAATTGGGCGCGGTGAGCACCACCACGCTCGGCGATTCGCGATGGAAGCTCGACCAGGTGTAGTTGGCAGCGACATCGACCTTCAGCTTGTCGGCGATCTCCCAGTCGAAACCGGGATTGACGCCCCAGAATTTGGTCTTCTCGAGGAAGGGGCGATATTCGAGGAACCACTGGGCATTGGCATAGGTGCCCTTGGTGACCACGCAGCCGGTGGTGCAATCGCTGCGGTCGTACGTCGTGTTGAGCGGGATCGCGGCGCCGTTGCGGCCGACCCAGTTCATGTCGACGCGCTGGAGCTGGTTGTCCTTCCAGCCATACATGCCGTCGACATAGGCGTGGAACCGGTCGCCCTTATATTCCAGGCTGGCGATCGCGTTGATCCGGTCCTTGGTGCCTTCCTCGAACATCCTGCGGCCCAGGCGCGGGATGATCCCGTTGTCGATCTGCGAGATCGTCGCGCCCGGATTGCGCGCAAGCAGGAAAGCCTGGTCGATCGTGGTGCCGGTGACCAGGCCCGCGCCCGAATTGGCAGGCACCGTTCCCGGGATCGTCCAGTTGCCGCCGCCCGTGGGATTGCAGCCGCTGGTCGCGCCGCACTGGGCGGCGGACAGGTTCGGATTGGTCCAGCCGATTGTCTCGAAGCCGGTGGTGCGGACCTTGTTGTGCACGCCGGCGACGCCGAGCAGCACGCCGAAATCGCCCATCGTGGTGCTGGCGAGCAGCGAGCCGCGATAGCCCCAGTCCTTGGCATTGGTGTTCTTGGTCAGCTGCGCGCCATAGGTGACGCGCGTGCCCGCGCGGTCGAACGGCCGGGCGCTGCGCATGTTGACCGTGCCGGCGGCGCCGCCCTCCAACTGGTCGGCGATGCCGCTCTTGTTCACCGTCAGCGACGTGAACAGTTCGGTCGGGAACATGTCGAGATCGACTTCGCGGTTGGTGTTCTGCGAATCGGTGCGCCCGGTCGAGGCGACCGCCACCGGCGCGCCGTTCAGCAGCACGCGCGTGAAGTTGGTGCCCAGGCCGCGGATCGTGACGTTGAGGCCCTCGCCCGTCACTTCGCGGGCGATGGTCACGCCCGGAATGCGATTGAAGCTCTCGGCGATGTTGGTGTCCGGGAACTTGCCGATATCCTCGGCGAAGATCGAATCGGTGAAGCCCACCGAATTCTTCTTGGCGTTGGTCGAGCTCTGCAGCGACGCGCGATACCCGGTGACGACGATCGACTGCTCCGCTTCCGGGACGCTCTGGTCCTGGGCGGCGGCCGGCGTATCGCTGGCCTGGGTCTGGGCGAGCGAGGGCCAGGCCGTGCCGGCGAGCAACGCGGCGCCGATCACTCCCAGGCGACGCGCGGTGAAACGGGACGCAACTCGAGCGTGCATATTCCCCTCCTGTGAAGGCCTCTTCCCGGGCCATTGAGCCAATCGCGCGGATCGCGATGTTAGCGGTCACATTTGGCTATGCCGCGTCTGCGATACTGTCAACTCATACATTTGCATCAGGTTAGTTTGACGCGAGAACAAACACTTACCCAGGCACGGCAAGGGAATTGCCGCGCCGCACCATATTGTATGACTTTATTGACACCGTTGCCAGCGCCCGACTCAGGCCGATTTTCCTGGCATCGGGGCATTGCGGCGATGCCCTCCGGACCACATCTGCGGGGCCTGCCCCCCTCGCTCCCAAGGGTATCCCATGCGCTACAACCAGCTCGGCCGCTCGGGCCTGATCGTCTCGGAACTCTGCCTTGGCACCATGACCTTTGGCGGCGATGGCGGCTTGTGGGGCCGGATCGGCCAGCTGCAGCAGGACGAAGCCGACGGTCTGGTCAAGGCCGCGCTCGATGCCGGCATCAATTTCTTCGACACCGCGAACATCTATGCCGAGGGCCGCTCGGAACGGATCCTCGGCCAGGCGCTCGGCAACCTGGGCGTGGCGCGCGACGAAGTGGTGGTCGCCACCAAGGTGCTCGGCCGCATGCATGACGGGCCCAACGGCGCCGGCGCGTCGCGCGGCCACATCCTGGCCCAGGTCGAGAAGAGCCTGGAGCGGCTCGGCACCGGCCATATCGACCTCTACCAGATCCATGGCTTCGATACCGTGACGCCGATCGAGGAAACGCTCTATGCGCTCGACAGCCTGGTGCGGCGCGGGACGGTGCGGTACATCGGCCTCTCCAACTGGGCAGCGTGGCAAGTGATGAAGGCAGTCGGCATCGCCGCGGCCAGGGACTATGCCGCGATCGCCTCGCTCCAGGCCTATTACACGATCGCCGGGCGCGACCTGGAGCGCGAGGTGATTCCGATGCTCGAATCCGAAGGCCTGGGCCTGATGGTTTGGAGCCCGCTGGCCGGCGGCTTCCTTTCGGGCAAATATACGCGCGAAGGCGATGGCGAAGGGCGCCGCGCCGGATTCGACTTTCCGCCGGTGGACAAGGCGCGCGGCCATGACGTGGTCGACGTGCTGCGCGAACTGGCCGAGGCCAGGGGGCGCTCGGTCGCCCAGCTGGCGCTGGCCTGGCTGCTCCATCAACGCGCAGTCTCCAGCGTCATCATCGGCGCCAAGCGGCCCGAGCAGTTGGCCGACAATCTCGGCGCGGTGGACATCGAATTCAGCCCTGAGGAACTCGCCCGGCTCGATGCGGCGAGCAAGCTGCCGGCGGAATATCCCGGCTGGATGCTCGAGCGCCAGGGCGGCTATCGCGGCGGCCCATCGTCGCGGCGGTGACTTCCCTGCTCCCTCTCCCGCAAGCGGGAGAGAGGGAGGGGGACGCTAGTCGAATGCCAGGGTCAGCGACTCCGCGAAGGGACCGTTTTTGAGCAGCCGCCCGGCGCTGCCCGGCGCCCGCCGCAGATTCGCGCGCTTCAACAAGGGCTTGAGCATCATGTGCAACGTCGCCCGGTTGATGTGGCGGCCGAAGCATTGGTGCAGGTCATAGCCGAAATGGATATAGTCGCTCGCCGGACGATGCGGGTCGAAGCGAGCCGGATCGGTCAGCCGGCGCGGGTCCATCATCGCCGAGGCGAAAGCCGCGAGCACCGTGTCGCCCGCCCTCACTCCGGTCTCATGCGCCGTGCCGCGCGCGATCACGCCATCGACCAGCACGTTGCGCGGCAGCCCCGGCGCCAGCGGATCGAAGCGCATCGCTTCCTGGACATAGCCCCAGAGCAAGTCGTCGTCCCCAGACCGCGCCGCCGCCTGCGCTCCAGCCAGCGCAGCGGGCCGGCGCAGCAACTGCTCCATCGCCTGGGGCACGACCATCGGCGGCTGGGGGGGCCCGCCGACGATGAAGCCCATCAGGTTGGTGCGGATCTCCACATCGGAGAAGCCCGGTACACCCTTCTTCTGCTGGGCGAGGCAACGCGACAGCACATCGTCCTTGCCCGGCACTGCCTTCCGCTTCGCGATCTCGCTGTCGATATGCGCGCGCAGCGCCGGGGCGATCTGGTCGACTTCCGCACGCAGCGCCGAATCGCCCTTGGGATCGGCGAACTGGAACTCGAACAGCCGCGTGCCCCACACCCGCAGATCGCCCCCCGCCGGATCGGGCACGCCGAAATAATCGCCGAGCACGCTGAAGGTCACGCGCCGGACCAGCGTATCGACCATTTCGATCCGCCCCGGCGCCGCCGCGACGATCGCCTCGGCCATCGCCTCCGCCTTCTGCGCCAGCCCGGGCAAGTCGCCCGGGCGCACCACCGTGCGCATCGCATCGGTGTCGCGGTGATAGAGCGGCGTGTCGGCCATGCCGAGGAAGAAGGGCTCGCCGCCCATGATCACGTCGAGCTTGGGCGCATAGGGCACACCGAACACCGGATCGGTGGCGAACACCTCGCGCACATCGTCATGGCGCGAAGTCAGCACCATGCCGCCGAACTTCGCCACCGGCTTCCAGCGCCGCAGGAAAGCAAAGGCATAGGGCATCAGCGCGAACACCCGCTCCTCGATCCAGCGCGCGATCCCCCTCTTGCCGGGGCGCAGCACCGCGCGCGAGGCGAGCGCGTTCACAGCGAGCCCAGATAGTCGAGCGCCGGCATGCTCGGCAGGAAGAAATATTCGCCGCCCGCCATCTGCACGAAGGTCTCGACTTCGATGATCCGCCGCAGCGGATCCTCGGGGATCGTCATCGTGCCCTTGGGCCCGATCAGCGGATCGGTCTCGTCATAGAGCGTGGCGAAATTCGGGTTGAGCACCCAGGTCTGCTGGACGAACTCGAACTGGCGCGTGATATCGGTGTTGAGGCAGATGAACAGCAGCCCGCGATCGACATCGTCGGGCGTCGGCGGCACGCTGATCGTCTTGCCATATTTGCGGCCGCGGCGAAGGATACGGTGGTTGTTCGCCGCGTCGAGCAGCGTCTGCCTGTCCGCCTCGACCGGGGCCAGCCCGTCACGCGGATTGGCGCGGCGGACATGGCTGCCCAGCGGACAGCCCATGCCGTGGCGATCCCGGTCCCAGAAGCCGAAATCATTGTCCGCCACCGGGATCGTCCCGCCCATCGGGCACAGGAGATTGCCATGGGTGTCGCGCCCCACCACGCGCTCGGCGAGCCAGGTGGTGGTGACATGCGCCGAGCCCTCGGGATCGCGCTCGCGAATGTGCCGGGCGGCGGCGCGCATCGATTCCCAGAACGCATAGACGTCCTGCTTGAGCTCGCGCACCACCATGTAGCTGCCGTTCCGCCCCAGATCGCGGAAGCCCACGCCCTTGGGATGCGGGGGCAGCCCGGCAGTGTCGCCGGCCCCGTCCGCAACCACCGGCCCCTGTGCGATCTCGTTATGCCCGTTGAGATGCCCCATCAGCACCTCGCCCAGCGGCACGCCGTTCCAGTAATCCTTGGGCACGTCGCCGCCGTCGCGATAGACGACGCTGCCAGGCTCGAACGGGATCGGCTGCGAGATGCCGTCGGCGAAGCCGAAATGCTCGCGGGCGATGCCCTGCGGATCGAGCCGCAGGTCGAGCGGCAGGCGATGGGCAACCTTCACTTCAAAGGGTTCGAGCGCCCTGCTCACCTCTTCGCACCAGGCCTCGGCCGCCTCGTCATGCTCGCAATAGAGCAGCAGCAGCGCATGGACGGTCAGCGGCGTCTTCACTCGCTGCTCGGGATTCTCCGGCCGATCGTCGAAGGCGCGCGCCTCGTCGTCCGCCGCGGCGGCGTCGAGCGGGGTGTTGCCGCTCCATTTCGGCCCGCCGGGGATCACCGTCCCCTGCCAATCGTCGCCGCGCCGATCACCCAGCCGGCGCAGCCGATCCTCCTGGAACATGCCTTCCTTGAACGGGCGATCGAACGAGGCGAGCGCATTGGCGCCCAGCCCCATCTTCCGCAGCCCCGACCAGGTGAAGCCCATCGCCGCCGCCCGCGGATCGGGCTTCTCGGCGTCGGTCACCCGCGCCACCTTGCGCAACGCCTCCAGCCAGGCGCCGCCGCCCTGCTTCTTCACGCCTTTCCAGCCCAGTTCGAGGAACAGCGCGCGGCCGGTGGGCAGCGCCGCGAAGCCGCTCACCACCAGTCCTTGGGTCTGCGCATTGTCCGGCGCGGCGAGGTGCCAGCTCCGCGTGCCGCCGCCCTCGCTCACAGGTCGTTGATCCACGCCGCGGCCTCCTTCTCGCTGAGCTGCTTCTTCCTCAGGCCACAGGCGATGCGGTAGTTCCGCTCCACCTGCTCCGCGGTGAGGTCCTTGTAGGCCGAATACCAGAAGCGGCTGACCGCCATCGAATGGCGCGCCCATTCCTTGAACTGGCGGCCATGGCTGGCGCCGTCCTTCACCAGGAAGCGCGTCGGCGGGAAGCCCACCCCGCAGCTCCAGGCCAAAGTGAGGCCGGCATGCGCCTTCTCGATGAAATCGTCGAGATAGCTTTCCCAGGTCTGGTCGAAGTTCGAGAAGAACATCAGCCGGCTGTTGTTGTTCACCCGCGCCCAGTGCGCGAAATGGATCGTCCGCATCGAGCCCAGATAGCCCTGGCGCGTCTTGGGCAGCACGCGCAGCAGCAAATGAAGGCCGCGATGCCCCATGCGGATGATCACGGTGCGCAGCACGCCCGGCTTGATCAGCACCACCGAGCCCATGTGGTTCTGCGGAATCCAGTCCTCACGCCGCGCCATCTCGCGCAGCATCCAGGGATCGACCGGCGGCGCGTCCTGCGAGGCGTCGCGCCGCTCGAGCCAGCGCAGCCAGACCAGCACGCCCGCCACCACCACCGCGACGCTGCCCGCGCTCCACCCGGCCCAGATCGCCATATCCTTCCACGCCGCCCAGAACGGCTTGTGCGCGAGCGCCGACCAGAAGGGCGCGGCGAGCAGGGCCGCGACCGCGACATAGGCCGCCGCCGCCACCGCCACCGCCACCAGCCGCTTCTTGAGGAAGAAGCCGAGAAAGCTGAACCGGGTCGGCGTCGCCGTGCCGGGCAGCGCCTTGCCCATCCGGTAGAGCAGGCCGGTGAACAGCGCGAACAGCGCCAGGCAGAGCAGCACATAATGCTGCCAGGCGAGCTGGCTCTTCAGGATCAGCCCGGGGATGGACAGCGCGAACACCAGCGCCAGCGCGAACAGGGCGAGCCGGGCATAGTCGCCGATGCTCTGCGCCAGCGGAATGCGCGCGGGCGCCTTCTGGCCGAGCCAGCCGAATTGCGGGAGCAGCGCGGCGCGCAGCCGGGCATGAATCTCCACGGGCGTGAGCTTGCGATAGGGGCTCGGCCCGCCATCGTTGCTGTATGCCAGCTCGGCGCGGGTGGCGAGGAACAGCTTGCCCTCTGCCAGAATGCGGTCGCGCGTCATGCCGCGATTGCCGTGATGGAACACGGTGGGCGTGAGCGTCCGCGCCTCCAGATAGGGGGCGATCGGGGCGCGGCCATCCGGCGCCGTCACTGCGTCGAACAGCGGGCCGGTATGATCGAGCGGGCGCTTGCAGCAGCGCAGGAAGCTCCGCAGGTCCGGCCCGATCGCGGCTTCCAGCTGCGCCCAGAAGGGCCCGGGCGCACCGTCGAAATTCGCCTCGATCACGAAGAGCGGATCATAGTCGAAGCCCGGGAACACGCTGAGCGACAGGAAGTGCACGGCCGGCACCGTCGTCAGGAAATCGGCATAGGGGCCCGTGCCCCCCGACGGGTTCTGGCTGCGGCGGTCGCGCAGCGCGTCGAGCAGGCCCGACAGATGGTCGAAGCTCTCCGGCTTCACTTCCAATGCCACCGATAGCGTGGTTTGCCGCATCCGCGTCCGCCCCCTCAAACGTGCATCGTTTGTAGGCACGGCATTTCCAACAATAATAGGAAATATTCGACTTCCCGCCGAAGTGGACACAACAGTCACCATCCCGCGCAAAGGTTGCGCGATCGAAGACCCTTCCTTCCGGATGACATCGGTGTCATAAGTTCCAACAGAGGAGAGGAACTGCATGGACATCAGCCGGCGCGGGGCATTTGGCGTGGCATTGGCCGGAGGCGCGGCGGCGCTGCTGCGGCCGGGCGAGGCGCGGGCGGCCCCGGCGCATCCCGATGCGACGCTTCCGGACGCTTCGATCCCCGATTGGAAGCCCGGCTTCGACAACCAGCGCATCTGCGACCTGGGCGACGGGCGCTTCCTGAACCCGCTGCTCGCCGGCGACCATCCCGATCCCGCCATCCTGAAGGACGGCGCGGACTATTACATGACTTTCTCAAGCTTCGATTCCTATCCCGGCCTCACCATCTGGCACAGCCGCGACCTGGTGAACTGGCAGCCGCGCAAGGCCGCGCTCGCCCGGAACATCGGCGCGGTCTGGGCCGTGAGCCTGGAGAAGCACCAGGGGCGCTACTTCCTCTACATCCCGGTGAAGGCCAGCCCCAATTCGATCTTCGTGATCTGGGCCGATCATATCGACGGGCCGTGGAGCGACCCGATCGACCTGGGCCTGCACAACCATATCGACCCCTGCCACGCCGTGGGCGAGGACGGCTCGCGCTGGCTGTTCCTCTCCGGCGGCGACCGGGTGCGACTTTCGGAGGACGGACTGTCCACGATCGGCAAGGTCGAGCATGTCTACGACCCCTGGCACTATCCCGAGGAATGGGACGTGGAGAGCTTCTCGCCCGAGGGGCCGAAGATCCACCGCCACAAGGGCTGGTTCTACATGATCACCGCGGTTGGCGGCACGGCGGGCCCGCCGACCGGGCACATGGTGATCGCGGCCCGCGCGCGCTCGATCCACGGACCCTGGGAGCAATGCCCCGCAAACCCGCTCGTCCGGACCACAAGGAACGACGAGGCCTGGTGGTCGCGCGGGCATGCCAGCCTGGTCGAGGCGCCGGACGGGAGCTGGTGGTCGGTCTATCATGGCTTCGAGAACGGCTATTGGACGCTGGGGCGCCAGGCGCTGCTCGATCCGATCGAGTGGACGGCGGACGGCTGGTTCCGGATGACCGGCGGCGACCTGTCCCAGCCGATCCGCAAGCCCGGGGGCGGCGCACGGGTGCCGCACGGCCAGGCCCTGTCGGACGACTTCAAGGGGCCGCTGGCGCTGGGGCGGAAGTGGAACTTCTTCAAGCCGTCGCCGACGGAAGCGGAACGCGCGCATGCGGAAGCTGGCACGCTGGTGCTCCAGGCCTCGGGCAAGGCGCCGGTGGACTCGTCGCCGCTGCTGCTGATCGCCGGCGACACGAGCTATGAATTCGAATGCGACATCGAGATCGCGCCGGGCGGGACGGCGGGGCTGGTGCTCTTCTATGACGAGAAGCTCTATTGCGGGCTGGGCTTCGACGAGAAGCGTTTCGTCACCCACCAGTACGGCATGGAGCGCGGGCGGCCGGCCAACCCCTATGGCCGGCGGCTGCGCATGCGGGTGTCCAACCGGCAGCACATCGTCGCCTTCCACCTCTCCGGCGATGGCGGGAAGACCTGGAAGCGCTTCGATCGGGGGATGGAAGTGTCCGGTTACCATCACAATGTGCGCGGCGGCTTCCTGATGCTGCGGCCGGGGCTGTACTCGGCCGGCGCGGGAGAAGCGAAGTTCCGGGATTTCCGGTTCCGGGCGTTATAGCAGCCCGCCCTTGCTCCCCTCCCTCCCCCGGGAAGGGGACGGTTTTCGTTCGCCCGTGGCGAAGCCCCGCGCTAAGCTCCTTCCCGCATGGGCAAGAGGCGTATCCTGATCGTCGGCGGGGGCACCGCGGGGTGGCTTACGGCCGCCTATCTCGCGCGCTTCCTCGACCTGGCGGATCACGCCCAGATCGAGATCACCCTGCTCGAATCCCCCGAGCTCGGCATCATCGGCGTGGGCGAAGGCACCTTCCCCACCATCCGCTCGACGCTGAAATTCCTCGGCATCGACGAGACCCAGTTCATCCGCGCCACTTCGGCCACATTCAAGCAGGGCATCCGCTTCAACGACTGGCTGCACGCGCCGTTGCCCGACGGCACGCGCCACCATTATCTCCATCCGTTCGAGGCGCCCTTCTATACCGAGGGCACCAGCCTGGTGCCCTATTGGCTGCTCCAGGACGCAGCGACCCGCCCGCCCTTTGCCGAAGCGGTGACGATCCAGAATCGAGTCGCCGAAAGCCGCCGCGCGCCCAAGAAACAGGGCGAGGGCGAATTCTCCGGCCCGCTCAACTATGCCTATCATTTCGACGCCGCCCGGCTCGCGCGCATCCTGCGCGAACGCGCCGAGGAGCTGGGAGTGCGCCACCTAACCGGGCTGCTGACCGACGTCGAACTGGGCGGGGACGGCGCGATCGCCCGCATCGTCACCCGCGAGCAGGGCGCGCTGGAGGCCGACCTCTATATCGACTGTTCCGGCTTCCGCGCCGAGCTGATCGGCAACGCGCTGGGCACCCGCTTCAAATCGGTGCGCGACATCCTGTTCACCGACCGGGCGCTTGCCTGCAAGATCCCCTATGCCGATCCCGACGCGCCGATCGAGAGCTTCACCATCGCTGCCGCGCACCAGGCGGGCTGGACCTGGGACATCGGGCTGGAAGGCGCGCGCGGCATCGGCACCGTCTATTCCTCCACCCACATGTCCGACGACGAAGCGGCGCAGGTGCTGCGCGCCTATGTGGGGCATGACGACTATCAGGCGCGCATCATCCCGTTCGAGCCCGGCTATCGCGAGGCGCAATGGGTGAGGAACTGCGTCGCCGTCGGGCTGTCGGGCGGCTTTCTCGAGCCGCTGGAATCGACCGGGGTGGTGCTGATCGAAGCGGCGGTGGGCATGATCGCCGAGCTGTTCCCGCACAACGGGCCGATCGATGCCCCGGCTCGGCGCTTCAATGCGCTGATCGTCGGGCGCTACGAGCGGATCATCAACTTCCTGAAGCTGCATTATTGCCTGAGCCGGCGCGGCGAGCCCTTCTGGCGCGACAATGCCGATCCCGCTTCGATCCCGGCGGAGCTGCGGGAGCTGCTGCACCAATGGCGCCACCGGCCGCCGGGCCGGTTCGACTTCCTGCTCGACCTGGAGAGCTTCGCCTTCTTCAACTATCAGTACATTCTCTACGGGATGGACTTTCGCACCGACCTGTCGGGCGGCCGCGGCGACTTCCCCAATGTCGAGGCGGCGGAGAAGCTCTTCGCGCGCATCCGCACCTTCTCCGAACGCGCGACCGAGGACCTGCCGACCCACCGCGCGCTGATCCGGGCGATCAATGGGTGATCCTTTCCGGTTGCGGGCGGGGGAATGAAGAGAAGAAGTTGGTTCACGCGGAGACGCGGAGGCGCGGAGAAGCTGGTGCGCGGGCAGCCTGTCGCACGGCCTTGGCGCCAGGAAAGCGGAACCGTCGCGATGGAGGCTGCCGCTCGCGCAAGGCGAGACATCCTCCGCGTCTCCGTGCCTCCGCGTGAACCCCGTTTGCTCTTATCCCTGGCCGCTTCCAAGCCGCAACGCGCGCATCCCCCTAGGTTGAGAACTCAAACAAATATCCGATTCTCTTTCGTCATCCCCGCGCAGGCGGGGATCCAGGGTAGTGCGGGATATCGATGTTATCATGCGAATGCTCTCCGGAGAGGACAGGGCCTTCCACACCGGCTCCGCGCTTGGCCCTGGATCCCCGC
>JAAGWI010150791.1:0-10965 GCA_012274505.1 Galium porrigens var. tenue
TTCGACTTGATCGATTAGATCTATGATTTAGTTGCTCTTGTCCATATTTTTGTTCTCAATCTGGTTATACATGTCATGTTTTTGTAATTTGTGTTTAGTTCTATATTGTTCTCGATCTAGTTGTATGGATCATGTTTCCGCTCGTGATCTGTGAATTTCAAGTGCTTGCAGTTTGAAGAACATAGATCATGTTTTGGATCAAGTGATGTTGCGGTTGTAGCAGATCCCTGATTGGCGCAATGATTGATGCGGGAGACGCTGCTGAGAACCAAGCGGTTATTGTTTTTCGCAGTTGCAATATAATATCTATGAGTGCGGTATTACAATTTTTTATTTGATCTCTCAAGCTGTAATAGTACAGACGCTATCTGATTAACATATAATTTAGTTATCCTTGTAATAGGCTAGTTGAATTGGATGTTAATTCCACCGTAATCGTTTATTGGCGTTTCCCAGTACCATGAAAGAATATCTTTAAAAAATACAATTTCAAGAAATCGATTAATGTAAATATAATATTTTCAATTATAAGATTCTTTGTTAATAACACATGAATCAATACATTAGTTTTGGTTCTCCGTTAAATTTATTTCAGTACAATTCAGTATATTTCAATTTATTTCAATTCAGTTAATTTCAGGGCCTAAATGTAAAACATGTTTTTTGCTCTTCTAGTCCAAATGGAGTACTCTGGTATCATATTCCTTCTAAGTAAAATTTCTGAAAACTTAAGGTATTTTCGTTGGACACCCGGAAACTCCCACCAGCGCCCCGCCATGCGCCACCTCCTAACATCCCTGCGCCACCGCCATTTCAACTGGCGCAACGATTTCCATCTCATCCAGCGGGCGCACTACAAGCCCCCGAAACCCCAACCCGCGCCGGCCCCACCTCTGCCCCCGAGACCCCCCAAGAGGCCGACGACGGTCACCCTCCACGGCGAGACATGGGAAGACCCCTACGGCTGGATGTCGCAGCTAAACGACAAAGTAGCGATGCGCCACATGGACGTTTACATGGAGCAAGAAGAGAAGTACACCGAGGCGGTTCTCTCCGAAACACAGCGCACTCAGTCCAAACTTCAGTCTGAAATGGCCTCACGCTTCTCCTTCGAGCTCTCCACTCCTCCCCTCCGGTGGGGCCCCTGGTAATGTTCCATAATTGCCTGCTTCATTAGATCATTACCATTCGAATTTTGCCATCTAAATAATGAATTAAGAGGTTGGATTTATGTTTAGTTTATGAATGGAGGGTTCTTGTAGTGCAGGCTGTATTACAGACGTGCAGAAGAAGGGAAGCAGTATCCGGTACTGTGTCGAAGATTAGCTAGCTTACATGAAGAGTTCATATCTCACAAATCGCCATCTGCCGGTTTTGATTACACTTCTGGCAAGAGAATTGAGGAGAAACTGCTTGATTATAACAAGGAAGCTGAACGATTTGGGGGTACAGTAATAATTTTGATAGTATATTTACCTGTGTTGTTAGTGTCTTCGTTTCTTTGAATGGATGATTTGATTGTAGGCTATGCATATGAGGAATTGTCGGAAGTGTCCCCTGATCATCGTTATCTTGCATACACGATGTATGATAAAGACAATGATTACTTCAAATTATGTGTAAGGGACTTGAATTTTGGCTCACTCTGTAGCAAGCCTCAAGCAGAACGCGTTTCGAATGTGGCTTGGGCTAAGAATGGCCAAGCTTTGATTTATGTTGTAACTAATCAAGATAAGAGGCCTTATAGGTTGGTAGTTTAGAGTTCCTTCATAGAAAGGTTTCTACTGGTATTTGGAAGTGCTGACACGGAATTGTGATTTATTTGTGTCTTATCGGTAGGATATATTGTAGCATGATTGGAACGGGTGAAGAGGATGTGTTGCTTCTAGAGGAACCTAAAGAAAATGTTCACCTGAATATAAGACACACCAAGGATTTCCAGTTTGTGACTGTAAATACATTTTCAACCTCATATTCAAAGGTACTGTTCAATATTTCTCTTGATCTCTTTGATTTTACTTGGATGAGTTCTTTATATGTGACATTTTTTTAGGTTTTTCTAATAAATGCAGCTGATCCCCTATCTGAAATGACTCTAGTCTGGGAGTGTGAGGCCAAAGCCCACTGCATAGTTGAGCCCCATCAAGGGTACCTTTATCTTTTCACCAACGCAGATAAAGATGGTCAACCGGTTGATAACCACTATCTTCTGCGTAGTGTTGTTAACCCTTCACCTGGTCCAAGAAAATGGGAGGTGAGATGATATTTAAAAATAGTTAGTTTAATTTCTTCCATCTCCACTGTTGTCATGTATCTTAAAGCATTAATAGTAGTGTTAATGCAGAAAATATTGCTTTATAAAAATCTGATTAATTTGTGAAAGAAAATATTTATGCTCCCCATGGTTCCCTGCTTCAATTTATTTGCTAGTACTTGTCACTGTGTAATTAAGGTTATTTATCATTTGATGCATGCAGACAGTTTTTGATGATGATCAAGGGTTGATTGTTGAAGATGTTGATTTCTGTAACTCACATGTTGTACTCATGTTAAGGGCTGGTACAAAATTCCAGCTTTGTTCTGTTTCCCTACCTTTGCCCAAAGCCAAGGTAATAAAACCTCCTTCTGGATTCTTGTTTTGCCTGTTTATTTTCTTAATATGCTTTTCCAGTTAATAAGCTTCGAAATTGATCTTGCTCTCTAGCCAGTACATATTATTGAGCTTGATTTCGTTATTTTATTGGTAAAACTGTTCATCTTTTGAATTTTTTCTCCCCCACTCCCAACCTCCCTCCCTCATTTCCTTTCTGTTGTGCATTTCAATTATCTTCATTCGATTACTTGTAAATAGTGACTGTGATCCTATCATGCTGTGTCTATGATCTCGCAAGTTCAAGCAAATATATTTATTAGTCAGCTAAAGGTTATTTAGTCAGCTTCTAAGCTCATTTCTTGTCTGGATACATTACCTACTGTGCGTTTGTCATATTGTTTCATTTCAGTTCTATTTCTGCAACAGGGGCCATTTCATCTCAATGATCTCAGTCACCGGTTCTTGTCACTACCTACTCATGTTTCACAAATATCACCAGGACCGAATTATGATTACTTCTCCTCAGTCATGCGCTTTACAATATCCTCGCCGGTGGTATGTAATTATTAAGTTTCCAAATGTTTTTCTAAAAAGCTGGATAGGTGTATTATTAGAATTGTTTTAGTAGTTTGCTCTTTATTAGTTGTATTGTGCTTGTTATGTGCCTTGTAAAATCATCTTACCATGTCTTCTTACAGATGCCTGATGCTGTAGTTGATTATAATTTGTCCAACGGTAAATGGAACATAGTACAACAGCAAAATATGCTTCACGAAAGAACAAAACTTCTATATGGCTCTACATTAGCCAGTGGGGTTGAGAATTTACCTTTACTGGGTGGTACATCTCCTGATCAAGCCAATGCTGAAGATGACCAATCTTGGAATGAACTTTCTGAATATTATGCCTGTGAATATCATGGTGTCCCATCTCATGATGGAGTTGTGGTGCCTTTGACTGTAATCTATTCTCACCACTGTAAAAAAGAGTCACAACGGCCTGGGCTGCTTCATGGCCATGGAGCTTATGGAGAGATCCTCGATAAAAGGTGGCGGAGTGAGTTAAAAAGCCTTCTTGATCGTGGTTGGGTGATTGCATATGCTGATGTCAGGTACCTCCTGATTTTTGTTTTCAAATGTTGTCGCATCTTATGTCATAAGTCTAACATAGCTGGTCTTTGTGATGGCCACAATGTACAGAGGGGGTGGAGGCATTGGCAGGAAATGGCATCATGATGGCCAACGCTCGAAGAAGTTGAATTCGATTACAGACTATATCGAGTGTGCAAAATTTTTAGTCGAGAATAAGATTGTGGAAGAAAAGAAGCTTTGTGGTTGGGGATATAGTGCTGGAGGATTGTTGGTTGCTGCTGCCATGAATTATTTTCCTGATTTGTTTCGGGCTGCAGTTTTAAAGGTATAACTGATCTTAGTGAAGAGTTTAACGTTTGAGGGTTTAGTGATAAAATCTTCAAAACTGCAGCGTCCTGAATTGTTTATACTGAATTGTTTATAAATTATTTTTGTGGTTGTGGTTCTTGATTAGGTTCCTTTTCTGGATCCAACTCATACACTTATATCTCCCGTATTGCCACTTACTGCTGTTGACTATGAAGAATTTGGGTATCCTGGAGATATTGAAGATTTTAAGGCTATACGTGAATATTCTCCATATGACAATATTCAGAAATGCGCTCTTTACCCATCTGTTTTGGTGACCACCTCATTCAGTACAAGGTAATCCCCAGTTTAATCCCAGTCTCCATTATATGTATGATAATCGTCGTGTTAAGGTTGCATCTTAGATAACCGACTAACATGGTTGGTTATTCTTTTGTCTAGGTTTGGAGTCTGGGAAGCAGCAAAATGGGCTGCACGAGTGCGTGAACTCTCTGTTTACGATCCTAAGCATCCAGTACTGCTTAATTTGACGACGGATATAGTTGAAGAAAACCGATATCTGCACTGCAAGGAGTCTGCACTAGAAACTGCATTTCTGTTAAAAGCTTGTGAATAAGTCAGTCATTTACTATTATCTGCTGTATCAAATTGCAAGTTTGGTATAGTAAATTCATTGATTTTTAGATAATTCACATTTCAAGTTTGGCAGTGCATCACCATCACCAACTACTTTGGTTTGTGGTAGTTAATCAAGAAAACCTTTCAAACCACTAATCAAAGTAAAGCTTTTCAAGCACCGTGAAAATTTACACTACTTTAAAGACAACTTTTGGACAAAGTACACAGAAAATGCGTCTGAAAATTGAACAAAAAGGAGGATTATAGTCAGTTTGATGGTAATAATCTTCTCTCCTGTGTAAGAAACCTTTTAGAAAGGACTCAGTCAACCTTCTTGGATATCCAAAACCTATAAATTCATAATGTGGAATAAATAATTTCTACCAAGAATAGAAGGAAAAAGGTGATGGAAAAACAATCTTATCATTCCTTCAGTTCAAGAATTCACACCTTAAAGTATTCAATGGCAAACAAAACTCAGTGGATGTGGCCCAGGGCCAGTAATAATTGTTCAACCAAAGTGAAGTAGATGTCTTAAAATCATAGGATCCCATCACTCCAGAAGCTTTTCTTTCTATGTTGTCTTCTTCGGAATCCCAAAATATTGTTGTCTTCAAGAAAACAATCTCTACAATT
This sequence comes from Galium porrigens var. tenue, assembly GCA_012274505.1. NCBI lineage: Eukaryota > Viridiplantae > Streptophyta > Magnoliopsida > Gentianales > Rubiaceae > Galium > Galium porrigens. Next base: position 5,248 of record JAAGWI010150791.1, read on the forward strand.
GAGACACAAGTTTATTTTTCTGGAAAAAAAACAACGATTCTGTGTGTCGGATGAAGGTCCTGAATTCGAACTCAGACTTACGAATAACAAAAAATCCGACCGGTTCCCGGAGTATTACACTAACACTTGCAACTTGGAAGTTGAAACGTATAGTAAAGCATTCAATTTGCTCTACAAAATGCAAAAACTTGTAGCATTCAAACCCGACGAAAACCAGCACATCTGGCAAATAGTCAAGGAACTCGCAGAAGAGCCACAGGCGAAAATAAAATCCCGGTAATTTACAACAGAGAGAGCAAATGCTGCTAGCACCATTTATATTTGCTTTTGGTCATAAATAACTACCTTAGATGATCTAACAAAACCCAAATCTACAAGAAACTCAAATGTAATCAAGAACAAAAACCATGAATTAATGAACAAATCCACCCCGCTTGCAGAGGACAAAGAGTGCCAGAACATATATAAACCTTTCCTTGCACCTCATCAAGAAGTACTTAATCTTACAACAACAAGAAGAAGAAAAGGCCAAACTTGTTTTCGGGCATCAAATTTCTCACTCTCACATCTCACAATTGTACCTCTGCATCTTCCAAAACAGTTGGGAGGCCACCATCTTTGATGAATGTGGGATCGAGAAACTTGGCCACAAAAGTCCACAACTTATAAACATCATCAAAATTAGTCAAAAAACTAAGAGAAGCAGTCACAACCTCAACTCTGATGAATCCACTCCTACCATTCTCCATTGGCTTGCACAAGGTGGTATCCTCCAGGTTGAAGTTCCCACGCTGCTTAGGGTTATCCAGTATTCTTATATGGCTCAGAATACCAACACCAAGAGAAATATTGTGTGACTCGGCCAGCTTTTGCACAACCTCAGGATTTATCAAACCTCGACTTCTATCCTTCACGTTGAATGCAACAGCTGCTCCTCTCTCGTACTTTATTTTTGGCCCGTAAATGTGAACCAGTGGTACAGAACCAGAACCAGTCTGACCGGGTAATCTCAATTGAAGCATCGAGGTCACGAGCCAATTGATCAAGAACCGTAATCTCGAGGTGGTCTTGTTCAGCCCCAATGAGTTTATGTGATCAAGATGCCTGCACACTATCTCAGGTTCTCTCCTGTCTGATTCTTGGCCATCTACATAGTCTTCATCACTTGCGTATTCATCATCATCATCATCCAAGCTTGCTGGTAATTCTCCTGGCTCCAAAGTATGGCTGAGCCTTGATTTATGAGTGTCTTCCATGGTGAAGGACACTCTTCTTCCCCTGCTCCCAGACTGATCCACCTCTTCAATGCCAAAGAATCTACCACCTGTGTATCTGTTTCCTTCTCTCCTTTCCAGTAATCTGAAATCACCTTCAGTCTCCCTCCTTATAGCAGCTGAACCATTGCTGAGGATCCTAGAACCATTCATTGTCTGGACTGGCTGGTGGATACTAGGTTCTTCTTCGATTTCCTGGACACGATGAATGTTTGAAGCTTTTCTACTCCCTCTCAAAGCAGGACTTCTATCACTTGGCTGCTCCACATGGTCTAACTCCTGTGATACAGATCGAACAGCAGCATCAAAAGACAGCATGTGATCCTCATTGTGCCCTGGGGTGGGCTCCGCATCATAGAATGGGCTGTTTGAGGTCTTTCCAGGCCTTGGTGAGAGCCTCTTAGCATTCTTCTTCCCAGAAAACCAAAATGGTGGAGCTGGAGATGATGCAGCTTTCTGTTTACTCACGGGTCCTGCGCCATCAGACCCGATGGGGCTCTGCCCTAGATCAATCCAGAGAGAATTATCAGAGGACTCATCTTCACTGAAGACTGGACTTTTCATCACCTCCCCAACAGAAATACTCTCAGTTTCTTCGAATATGGTGCTTGTGCCATCCCTGTCTGAACTGTTATCATGCTCCATCTCAGTCTCAAACACATCCCTGACCTGAGCAGAAGTGTATGCACCTGAAAAGGCAGGCAGCTGAGATCCTCGACGACTTTCAGTGTTGGAATCACCATTTTCACCAACTTCATCATCCTCAGCCAATCCAGGGAAGCCATCATTGGAGTCACTCAAGTACAGAGGGAAAACAGGTGTAAGCTTCACTATCCCTGATCCAGCATGTCCAGACTGATTCTGGAGGTTTGCCATCACGGATTTCTTGATCAGAAGGCATCCAAATCCAGTCGGGTCATACCCAAAAACCCTGTAGAAGGACGTAATGATGAAATCAGGTCGAAAGAGAGACAGACCGAGAGAATCCATATCCTTTGGACCTAAAGCTCCAGCATCAAGCAAAACATGCCAGTTATTCTGCTGAGCTAAAGCCATCCACTGGTAAGAGTACTTAGCACCGGTCACTCGAGACTGGACAGGGAAAACAAAAAGACCAACAGCAGAATCCTTCTTCCTCCTCTTCTTACTAGAAATCTGCTTTCTAAGATCAGCTGAGCAAAGCTTAAGGGTAGGCCACTTGAACCAAGCACTATTGACCTTAGCACCTTTCTCTCTAGCACTCTGAGCCATCCAGCTCACAGACTGGCTCTCGTGATCGAACATTGTCAACAACCTCTTATTCGTTTGAAAAGGGTAGGACTCAGCCAGCAGTTTAAATGCAGACCCTCTACTTACAGTGAAAACAAGACCATACTCATTCTCAGGAATGTTCAAGTAATCCATAATCCTAGCCTTAATGTCATACTCCAAAGTCCCTTTCTCAGCACCCCCATACAAAGCATGGTTGCTCAAATTAGCAGTAATCTCAGAGAGGCTAAAAGTTGAAGACTCCCAATAATGCACAGACTGAAGAAACGAAAACAGGCCGAATCCACAATAATCCAAACATACCTTAGGAACAGGGCCCATCAGATGCGAATACTCATCTGATCTCAGCTCATCAATCCTCTCCGAAGACTGGTACTTCGGATACATGGTCAGGAACTTCTCAAATGCTTCCTCGAGGTCGAGAATTTCTTCATCATTCTCAAAAGTCCGCTCAGCAGCAAGAGCAGTGGCTCTCAGGAACTCCTTCTGAGCATTGAGCCGAGCAAGCGAGCGCGACCGGCCTAAGCCATCATCCTGATTAGCAGCCTCAGCAGCCTCCATGTCCTGAGACTTGACGAGGGACCCAACCTCAGAAGCCTCCTCGAGAGCTTCCCTGAGCTTGTGCTCCTGCAGTTTTCGGAGAATGGAGGGGTTCTTCTTAATCTCCTCAGCAGTGGAGTGGCTGGACCCATTTTTTCTCCTGCCCTTCTTATCCAAGATCAGAGCAGCACAGTGAGATATAGGCTTCCATAGTGATAGATGCATCAAAGCTTCCTCCTTTAAGGTACTTGATAATCAATGGTGGGGAGAAGGGACAGTAAAAACAGCAGTAAAACTCAGAGATGATAAAGAACAAGTTTAGCCTATCAAAAACCCCAAACCCCAGAGAGAAAAAGGGGATGAAATTCAAAACCCAGACTCAGGAAAAGCAAAAGGGATCAAGAAAAGAGCTTCCAAGAATCCAAACCCTTTGCTTTCTAAAATCAAATCCCGTATCTCAAGAAGCCTACTTTACCACACATAATTCAAACATGGTCCGAAAGGGAATGAGGGAGGGAAATGAAAAGGCATTAGATCAAGAAACCCTAGATTGGAATTGTCCTCACATCAAAATCCCAGAAAAGGGAAAGGATAAATGCCACACGCAGAATCAATTCAAGGCATATAAAGAAAGAAAATATCGGGGCTCCCTTTATACAAATGGCAAGGAAAAGATAAAGGGAAAAAAGGATAGAAATTTGAACACGGAACAGAAATCAGAGATTCAAAGATTCAATCTTTTTCACAAACCCACAAAAATTCAACCTTGAAGAATCCAAAAACCTCAAAAAAATCCAGATCCCAGAAAAAATGGCCAAGAAGATATGAAACCCAGCTAAATGTGAGTACCAAAATGCCTCTTCTGCAGGCTCTCTCAATTAAAAGCAAGCCACACAGAGCAGATGCATAATAACTTGAGTCTATGAAATGAAACCAAAGAGGCTTTTGATAATTGACCCAATTGTTTTGTAACAAGAAGAATTGACATTGACTTTCACACCCCCACCAAGAGCTGTTCTGGTAATACTAAACACGATGGATTTCTTTATTCTTACACCAACTAATTATACAAGGTTTGTTTGGGGCTAAGGTGGGACCTGTTCATCTCAATCTGAGGTCTCAAAGTCAAACGCCAATCAGCAGCTGGCTTGGCTTCTGAAAGCTGCTACTGTTCACCCAATTGTGTTGTACTCCACTCTGTTTTTTTCGCGGAATTTTTTTTGTCAATGAAAGGGATAAAAACATGAGAAAATTCTATGAAGATCGGCTAATTCAATCTTTTAAGAATCGTTTGACTATTAGTAAATGGTGGTAGCCATTATCTAATTTGCCATTTTTTGGAATAATGTAATTAATGTCAAATTGTCAATGCTGATGAACCAACTTGGACATTCTTATTCCTTCATTTATAAACAATCCTTTCTCAAAATGGACCTCTTGAGGATTTTGGAGAGAAAGAAAGATGTTTAATGTTATGTTTCTTTATCACTTAAGTGAACTTTAGTTTAAATTAAAATTTTCAATTTCAATTTATTAAAAGTGTAAGTTTAATTTAGTTCATTAAACTTAACTGATTTAGAATGCATATGAGTATGTCACGAGCAACTTCAGATCAACTCGATTGATATGCATGTCCAGCAATATTACTTTAAATTCTGTAGACTTATAAGCAGTTCAATTAGTGAGTCCATCTTCTCTTGTATAACGCATACCAAAGTCAATAATTTAAAACTCATTAAAGACAATAAACGCATACTAGTATCAATTAATTATAATTAACTCGCTTGACAAGCATCCCAACTTTCATGGTGAACATGTAATTTGAAATGGTAAATCTATGTAATGGTGTTCCTTACACGGTCAAAACGTCCTTCTCTTCCCAATATGTATAATGTATTGAGAGCAGCTCCACACTGGCAAATACATCATTTGAGTCATTGACAATTCATAAGTGTGCGAGCTAAAGGTTAAATACGGAGAATAACAAGAGAAGTGTGACCTGGAAAAAAATTGACATATCACCTAAAATAAGTCAACTTCAACTACATTAACGTGTTGTGTTTTGGTGCAAATATCTCCCAGATTGTGCTTGCTAACCAGAAAACAACTTGCTAGGACCACAAGGTTAAAGCAAAGCTAATAATTATGCTCATTTTCCTTTTCTTTTTATATATAATTGTGATCATCTATAGTGAATTTAGGATTTTTAAAATGGAACATTTCCATTTATTATAAACTTTGGATACTCCTGCCTGAGATTATTATTACACCTACAACAGGAATTGATTATGACTAGTTTTAGGAAGGTATTAAAGCTTAGCTTTAACAAATATAGAAAAGTTGCATTAAGTTTTCATCTTTTCTACGTTGCTTTATTCACGTTGTTTCTTGTAATTGCAAATCATTTGATTTACCACGCAACCAATTTCTTTCAAACATGACCTTCTGCCCTGTCTGTGTGTGACTGCATTAAAACAATGTATTTAATGAAGGCAACGGAGAAGAACCAATATTCATGTCGGGTGTTAAAAGCCAATCACCTCTTAATCATGCCGTGTGTTTATTTTCTTGATTGCGAATACCTTGATTTGAGACTCAGAGCTTGCTAGTTAAATTTTAAAATTATATATGTATT
>JAAGWI010151003.1:0-12956 GCA_012274505.1 Galium porrigens var. tenue
TATTCATTTTATATAGTATGAGATAAAAAAATTGTTCATATTTAACAAATGACAAAAATTATACTATAATATTATATTAATCAAATAGAGAGTAAGTATTGTTCAAATTAACTTTCGGTAGTAGTATAAATAATTTAACTGTCCATGTTAGCGGGGCCCGCATATCACTAACGTGTCCTAGCCCTTCACGTTTTACCAAATCCCCCCTCAACAAACATTTTCCCCGGTGAATCTTCCATCCTCAAACAAAATACTGTAATATAGTAGTAAAGCTTTCCGGAATTTCGAATAACTGTTTAATGTACATGTAACCACCGCTCGGGCCGCCCCGCCACGTGTTTTAACCGCTAAATTCAACTCCATTGATTCTTTTCCCAATACTTTAATCCATCCTGCACCGACTCGCCGCCTCCTCAACCACGGCGGAGCCGCCCCTATGGATATACCCAAACCTCGCTCCGGACGATCCTCCTTGCTCCTCGACCCCGACGCCCGCCTCACTGAGACCGAGAGCACTGGCAGCTGGGAGCCCTTCGAATGGATTGAAGTAAATTGCTCTTAATCCTTCCTTCTTATTCTTATTTGTCAGCTAGGGTTTTCGTGATCATTGTCTCTGTGTGTTTTGACCCTGCAACTTGTGTGTTTTTTGTTACCAGCAACCTCTTTCACTGTCTCTGCGCCAGCCCCATGGATTGCAAGGTTTTTTGCTTGAAGCCGAGAAAGTTATTGTGGAGGTCATGTTTTCTTTTAGCATTGCACATTTTAATCATATTTCTTCTGTACCTTTCCTCCTCCTGCGCAAGCAGAAACTGCTCTTAAGATAGCCAATGCTTCTGTTGCAGTTTTCATCCAGTAAAATATGTGCACACGTTGGGGGTGGGGTGTGAATGTGATTGAATTTAATACAGATACATTGTTACATGGTGTAGGAGTTCATGCTATTGCTGCATAACTTGCTTCCACGATCTTATAATTGTTTACTAATTTCTGATATCATAATATATTACGGGATTAAAAAATTATAACGTTTAGGTATAAGTGTAGAAGGCTAAAGAGGTCTAATGAATCTAACAAATTTGAAGCTACATCTTTTCATTCTATATACAGTGATCTCACAGATTGATCATCATGTCTTCTTCTTGTTTGATAATTTGAATACATGATGAATGGATAGAATTCATGGGCATGGGAATGGGTGCTGTTATCTAAGAATTTCTTTAATCAATGAATTTTACAGTGGGAATGGGGGCTGTTATTTTAGCCGTGGCATATTCTTGTAAGCAAAGAGGTGGTGCGGTCATTTGTGTAGAACATAGTGTTTTGTCAGATGGTGGCTTACAGACATTGATTTTTCTTGATGGTTATTCATTAATGAGCATACTTACTAATGGTAAAATATGTAGGGGGGCATAGTTCAATAAGTTTGCAAAACCCACCTTCATGCGCTTAAACTGAGGTTGTCCAACTTTATTATGTAACTTCTTAGATTTGCTCTAGGCAAACCTGTATTTTGTTTCCTTACATGTCAGCTCTGAAAGAATATCAGATTTGATTATTCAGCATTTTGACCCTTCTGTTACTTTTTCATCTCATTAGCTAGCTCTAGCTCTTGTTGAAGCTTACTGACATCTAAGAGTTTGTTTGCAGGGATATGGTGCTGTTCTTGTTAACACTAATGAAGCAGGAACCTTGTTTGTAACTAATTACCGTCTTCTTTTCCTGGTGAGTAATGTACTTTAAAGAGAATTCTTCCACTCTCACGATAAGGTTCGTAGGTGGGTTCATCTTGGGATTTAAGAAATAAAGGAAAAGCGGTGCAATATAAAAGATGGAATAAAAAGAAAGGAAAAGAGAAGGCAATTTAAATATATGGAGGAGAATTTCGAAATGTCACGAAAGAGGGAAGTTATTGTGGGACTGAGGTAGTATCAGTTTAGTGTTCGTTTCAGCAATGTGCTTGGTGATATAAGTCTTATGTCACAAACGTGTTCTTTTGACATCCAATGCTGTAAAAGTTTATTATAAATTATGTCTGTATAATACATGGTATTAAATCTCACAAAAAATGTACTTCGAGAACATGAGAAATGTGTTAGATATGAGGAGGTGTCAAGGGAATGATGATTTTCAAGTGACAGTTGAACTTTGAAGGTCTCATTGACTATTGAGTTTTCCCCTGCCAGATGACCAGTATCTCATTTGAAGGTTCTCAGATCTGTGTAGGTCTTATAGTGGGTATTGGATATTGATGATTAGTGAACCAGTTATATAAAAACATTCTTGCTATGCTTGAATTTCTTCTATGCCTCGTTAAAAACTCATTTTAGGCAGTGGCACAACTAATATACAGTGAAAGAGCTTAAATTAATACTTAAAGCTCTATCCCCTTGCATGCCTTTAGGGTTGAGATAGATGATTAAGAGGTTTATAATTGTGAGATTTTGTGGTTTGTTGCCTCACTTATCATAGTAGATCACTTATGTTGAACTTGAACTTGAGGTATGAGTCTACCTTTTATTTATTTGCAAGTTCATGGGTGAGTTTCATAAGATGAAGCAACTATATTTGTAAACAACTGTACTTACTGACATGGCATTCTGCTGCTTTCAATATAGAGTGATGGTTTGAGGAGCATCATCGACCTTGGCACCATACCCTTTGGAACAATCGAGAAATTCAGCAAGATTGTAAGTTCTGTTTTTGCTGATCTCAAGTATCATTTGCTTCTCTCTTCTTTAAATTCAGCAAGATTGTAAGTTCTGTTTTCACTCTTGTTAACTAAGTAAAATAGTTTCTTGTCATAAGCTAAAGGGAGGGACTTCGGGATGGGGTTTCACATTCAAATTCAAAGTCATTCTGACAAGTAAAATTATCCTGGTTATTAATAATATATCTTGCCCACGGGTTATTATTGTTATGGTCATATTGATTCTTGTCAACCTGAGACTAACTACTGATTCATTTTGTTTCTTGAGGAAACGAAGCTTCAATCTGCGCCCAGGAACTCTGATAGAAGTCCTTCAAAGCGGCTGCTCCAGGTCATTGGTATGTAACTGACTTGGAACTGCTCCAATAAAACTGTCTTCTGTTGGAGTACTTAGTTATATGCCAAATGTGGATGTTTTTGGTTTAGTCCATGATCTTCTGCTTTGGATAGACTGGACTGGGCCCTTAGTTATGCATATGCATCCTTAAATTCAGTGAAATAGGTTGAGTATGGAGGTTGTGCTTCTGATATGGCATCGTCCTTGATCATTTCCAGCAACTATGAAGCCTTTATCAGATTATTTCGGGCTACATGTGTGAATTATGTCTGGGTGTCTCGCTATCTTCTTCTTCTATCCAAAGAAATGTTCCTGTTTAGATCAAACATAACATGTCATTTTCATTAATTTCTTTTTATTTCTTGTTAGGTCTTCCTCTTTCTCAATTAATTGTATATTTTACATTTGAAATGTAGACAACGTCTCTTGTATACATGTCTAAGCCAGCTTTAAATATGTGATTAAATAAACAAAAAGATTCCCTTCTACCATCTTGTCAAACAAAATTTGGTTGTGATGAAGGAGTTAATGAATTTAATTATTGGTTCCATCTCTCTATCTGTGTATCTAACCATCTATCATTTATATTTTTTCCTCCTGGGCATGTGGAAAAATTGATGAACTGATTAATCTTTATTGGGATTGGCAGGCAAGGACATGAGAATTATTGTATTTTGTTTCAGGCCTCGAACGCAGCAGGTCAGTCATCTCAAGGATAAATCTCCCCTTTTCTCCCCCCCCCCCCCCCCACATCTATATGCCGAACTTTTTTGCTTATCCAATAATTTTTGCTTTGCACCATGTAACTACTGTCATGAATATACCAAGTTGTTTTCAGCCATCTTATTTAGGGTTTGCTAAACCTAGCACAGCCTCCATCCTAAAAATAAACTTGTGTTTTTAAAAATACAGCTTTTTGTAAACTGTTGAGTACCTAAATTAAGTTTGGGTCACAAAAGTTTCCACTTGGACCCCTTGCTTAATAGTTTTTGGAATGATTTTGGATGAGATTTGTCTATATGAAGAAGAGCGTGGAAGGTCAAAAAGGTATAATTTAGGAACATTTTTTTGACCAAGTTTGGGACGGGAAGGTATAATTTTGATTTAATGACTTAATGTTTCAAACTTCATCACTTTGTAATGTTCAGTGTTCACTATGCAAGTCTCTGCCAAGTTACTGTTGATCATAATTTATAGTTGTGGCTATGCATCATCATCATTATTGCTGTTTCTGCTCTCTTCAAATGAGCATCCTGTTAGTAATTTGTCCATGAGGATAATAGTGGAGTGAATTCTTGACAAGGTTCATGCCAGCCCCTGAAATGATAGAGCTTTGGATGACTTTAGTTCCTTATTGGTTCTTTCATGTTAAAGCAACTGTGTTTTGGTACTAAATCAAATCAAAATTTTTATGTCAAAATGTTTCCTCGTACTATTTAAGTGACACACTTATTGAAGTGACTGGTGTTCTTTATTTAAAATATCTAATATATGACATAAAGGCAATTTTGATGTGCAGAGGCGGGCAGTTTATCAAGCATTGTTGAGGTGTACAATGCCATTTGATTTTCGGGAGCTATATTGTTTTTCCGTTGGCCCTTCTAGATTCCTAAATACCAACCCTAAATTACGGTTATTGGATGAATACTCCCGGCTTCTGGGACTGAGCTCATGTCGTGCTTCAACCAGAATGATTGAAGAGGGTTCATTTGCGTTTTCTAATAAACTATGGAGAATAAGCACTGTGAATTCAAGTTACTCAATGTGTTCTACATATCCATTTGCTTTGCTTGTTCCAAAATCTATTAGGTGAGTCGAGTAAAATTTTCGCACTTAGTTTCATGATATGTTAATTTGCCTCTTATTACAGTGTAAACCTAATGTATTTGCTAAACCGTGGGTGCTTAGTGATGAAGAACTACTGCAAGCTTGTAACCATCGTGCGAGATGTCGGTTGCCTGCAATATCTTGGTGTCACCCAGGTAGGCAGTCTTATGAGAAGTAAATATGCATTAGAAGCTTCCAGTTATACAGTGTAGCTTTTGGCAGTCTTGATATCATTACTCACTGCATATTCAACTGATAATATAGAAACTGGTGCTGTGCTTGCAAGATCCTCCCAGCCTTTAGTTGGAATTATGATGAATGTTAGGAGGTGATCTTTCTTTTCTTTTTCCCTATATTTACAGAAATTAATATCACATTATCACCTATAAGTCTCTATCCTGAGAATAAGAATCTAAATGTCAAGTAAAGATATCTTGCTTGTGGAGATAATAATTATGCCATCTTACAGTTCTACTGATGAGAAGCTGGTAGCTGCCATTTGTGCTCAACTTTTGGGACCCGAGAAGCAGCGGAGGTAAAATTTAATTTACTCATGTGTTTGATTATTTATACAGGCTCGATGTCTTGATTATCATGTCTGGCGGGTTCTGACACAGATTTGTTTGTCCCCGCGCAGAAAGGTGTATATAGTTGATGCAAGGCCCCGGAAAAATGCTTTAGCTAATGGAGCAATGGGAGGTGGATCAGAGTCATCTTCCCATTATTTTCAATCTGAGGTCTGTTTAAGGTTTGAGCTAATCACGTGTCTCTAAAACTACTAATATTCCATCCTATCTTGAATGTTCATATTTTTCTATTGAATTTGGTCTTCAGGTAGTCTTTCTTGGGATAGATAATATACATGCAATGCGGGAGAGCCTTGTTCGGCTTAGAGACTACCTAGATATGCACGGTGGGAAATCATCAGATGGAATGTCGTCATTCTTGGTACTAAATGAAATTATTAGTTGTATGCTCTGAATGATTGTGGGCTGTAATTAATTAAGATCTTATGTCTGGTGCATCTGATTTAGAGTTTTGAATATGTGTAGTGGTGCTACTTTGAGGAAGATCTGTGTTAGATTCTGCTGTGTTGAGATCTCTTAAAGTATTAATTTTTTCATGATTTGGTTACTTGTAGCTCGAGTTCTCCTTTGGTCATTGTATCTGTGGACAAGGTTGTTTTTCTTTTTTCTGTTCTCTCGTAACTCTTTTTGATTGAAGTGCACTGTCACGTAATCAGTTGTGGACACATACTTGTTCCATTCAAGAAAACAGTTTTCACTACTATACACGATCTTGTTAAAATTTCCCTACTTTGTGTGATATCATTTCTCCCGGCACTATTAATGTCACTGAATCACTGCCCTATTATGTATCTGTGGTTTCTGTCTTACTCTAATGCTTTTCTCCTGGATTACTTACATCTATTCTCTACACAGAGACATGGTGGGTGGACTTGGGGAGGTGGTAATGTTAGCAGTATGTCTGCCTCAGTTTCAACCCTGGGGGACAGTGGATGGTTGAATCATGTCCAGAGTCTCTTGGCTGGGTCTGCTTGGATTGCTGCACGTGTGGCTTTGGAGTCAGCGTCTTTTCTTGTTCATTGCAGGTGAGAAAGCATTCAGTTTGTGAGTTATTATGAAGATTTTTTATGATGCTTTATTACTTGTCAGATTAGCATTCTTTGGTGTCCATGTCATATTAACATATAGTTTCTGCTGGTTTTTTGCATTAGGCTTTTAACCCTGGTCTTATTTCTTGATTTACCTGGACCGAAATGTTAAGTAGAGTTCAACCTTGGTCGAACTCACTTTAGGTTCTGGATGTCGAATATCGGGCTAATTGTAATTAATGATTATTTTGATGGAAATTGAGCAGAATGTGAAACTGTTTAGAATTTCCATTGTAGATGCTTCTTTAAGTGGTAAAGTTATGAGATTGTGTGCCTTTTTATTAGGTTCTGTAATCAAGCTTCTCTTCAACATTAACCCGAAAAGCTTCTCTTCAAAAGAAAATAATTACCATTTCTCTCTCTATATAGTTTACAGAAGGCAAATGATTGATGCTTCTTGTTTTTCTCTATAAATTCTTTCAAATGTACCACACTTGGCATTTAGACTTTGCATAATGCTATAAATTAATACTGCAGTGATGGTTGGGATAGAACTACTCAATTGGTCTCACTTGCCTGCCTGTTGCTTGATCCATATTACCGGACAATTAAAGGCTTTCAGGCTCTTGTGGAGAAAGATTGGCTTGCATTTGGTCATCCCTTTGCAGATCGTGCAGGAATGCCATCTCTGAATAGCGAGCTGTCTAGGCAGTCTTCATCAGTTAGTTATTCATCACCCTCACGGCAAGCATCCGGCTCATCCCCATCGCAAGCTCCTTCGAACTCACACAGTCAAAATAATTACTCACCGATCTTTCTGCAGGTACTTTGTTTCTAGTCTTTTCCCTTACTTGTTGATCTGTATGGTACAGTTATGTTTATTATGATTATTAATAAATAGAGCATCATTATTACTAGCACTTTTTCCCCCAATCTAAACAAGTATATCTGTTATAGTACCTAAAAGGAGTCCAAAGCAGGCTTAAGTTGATATATATGTTTCCATAAAAAAAAAGTTTGATATATATATGTTTCCTTATGTACTTAAGCTATACTTCTATATTAATCTGTGTATCCAGGTAGATTTGAATGCCATACATATATACACACACACATAATATTGTGTGCTTGGAAATATGAAATTTAACCTTTGTCTCACTGTTTCAAGCTTTTAATTACTAATAGCTGATAGTCATCGTTTGCATATATTGCTGTTCTGCAGTGGGTTGATTGTGTCTCACAGTTGTTACGTCTATATCCGCTTGCCTTTCAGTTTACCTCGGTATGAAGTTCTCCCTTTTTTTATGGTTAATGCTGATTTATGTACTTTTAGTGACTTAAAATCACCACCGTGTTTGGAAATGCAGGCTTTCTTGGTTGATTTACTGGATGGTATGCTTTCCTACAGATTTGGCAACTTCTTGTGCAACAGGTAAAGTTCATCTTATGTATCAATTAATTAGATTCAGTACTCAGTGTGTGGATGAGATAATGTGGGACTTTCTTTCCGCTGACTGCATGAGAAGAAGATAGTTAACCTCTAATAATCCTTACCGAGTAGTTGAGTTCTTGCTCTGTTTTCACCGAGTAGTTGAGTTCTTACTCTGTTTTCAGCTTGCTGAGAGAGTTTCCCACTGTATCTAAATTTCTACTCCATTGATAGCTGAATGTGGGTTGATGGAACAAAAAAGTAAAGGAACTTTATGTTTTTGTTGTTCTCAATAATATTTTGCTCACCTTAAGCCTCAATAATATTATAATAGATACATTTCCATTCAACTTGGCTAAAGTGACGTGTGAAACAAAATCTGAACACTATGAAAAAGTTGCAGAATGATAACTGAGCAGATATCCTTGTCTTTAATGTTAGTTTTGTTATTGGAAGTATAGTTCATTAAAGCTAGTACTCCCTCCGTCACATATTTAGAGCCTCATTTGTTGAACTTAAATAGGCATACAACTGGGACTCTAATTATGGAATGGAGGGTGTACAATGGTTGGTTTACTTAATCCATTCCTTTATTATTTAGTTAGTGGGGGTAGTAATTGGTTTGGTGCAGCTGATTTTATTGATTGATAATGTTACATGTGGATCATTGTGGTTCTTGGTGGTTCATTGCAAGTGATGCATTATTATTTGGTAGAGATGTTATGACCCCTGCTTTGCATAGATGATAGAATCGTGATTTTGAGGGAAGATATAAATACTATTATGACCAGGAATTAATTTTTAAATAAAGCAGAAGTATGGTTTTAAACTACTAAGTTTTCTGTTCAAACACTTAATCACAAATTTTCTCTACTGGTATATAAACTTCGAATCATGCAAGTATTAACACATCTTGCGATATAATTAATTGGGGGTTTCTGACAAGTGATTGGGTCATCTGATGTGCGGATGGTCAAGGATTGCCAATTAACCTGGTCTGTGGATGATGCATCCTATTTTAGGCTTTCTTTTCCCCATTGAAATGAACTAGTCTCCAAAGATTACATTTTCTTTTTCTGTTGGGGTTAATTCAGTGAGAAAGAAAGAGAGCAAGCTGGTATTTTTGAAAAATGCGGCTGCTTATGGGCATACTTGGCTTCAAGTGGAGGTTCGCATGCGCACTACAATCCATTTTATGAACCCTCTAAACATGATGGCCCACTACAACCACCAGCAGCTGCTTTAGCACCTACGGTCTGGCCACAGTTCCACCTTAGATGGTCCTGTCCAGAGGAATCACAAGCTGGAGAACCTGAAGCACTTTATAGGAACAAGGTTAGAAAGTGTGCTGAATTACAGAAGGTAAATTAATGGCTTTTAGTTTAATCTTGTTTGCTTTCCT
Organism: Galium porrigens var. tenue; assembly: GCA_012274505.1. NCBI lineage: Eukaryota > Viridiplantae > Streptophyta > Magnoliopsida > Gentianales > Rubiaceae > Galium > Galium porrigens. The sequence goes on from JAAGWI010151003.1 coordinate 9,318, forward strand.
TTTAATTTGGGCAAACACAATAGACAAAGTTTGGAATGTAAACGTTAAGTGGCAAAGGATTTCAAAATTGTCACATGGTACTCTATGCTAACAAATTGATTTCATATAAAGCAAACAGTAAGATATGTTTGGAAAGAGAGGCCTTTAAATATATTGATTACTGACAGAAGCTGTGTGGTGATTCTAGTTCTGGTACAGAGGTTCATGAAATAAGTTAGGGTGACGAGTGGGTGTATAATATGGAAAATCCTGATGTGAACCTAATTATGTATTATCGTGGAGATCCTGATACATATCCCTCGAGTCTCAGTAATGACCCAATTTAAAAACATCCTACAATCAACCAATTAAAGGATAATTTCTTATTCACAATGAATATGATACTGGAAGGGCTGTTTTTCTTTCCGTTCATATTAACTTCAAAATTCTGGAAGTTGAAAGATGTTTGCAATGGCCGCAGGAAAAAGATGAGGCGGAAACAAAAGTCATGGAGGCCAATGCTACTATAGACTCATTGGATGCAGAGCTGCGCATCGAGAAGCTGAATAGTAGCTCAGCTAAAGATCTAGCCGACCGTGCCACCAGGGAAAGTGCAGCAATAAAGCGGGCGTTGCAGTTGCTTGGTAGGAAAGTAATCTACTCTGGAGATGGTGATGGTATTGTTGGCATTGAAATTAATCCAGTTGAGATTCCTCAAAAATATTTATACATACCTTCAAATGAGGAATCTGCTCATAGTGCATGCGAAATTGAGAAGTTGGAAGCCTCTGATGTTTCTGATCACCCAGTTAACCAGTTTTGTGAATCTCTATGTCCTTTACGCACCCAGGAAGGAGGATGCAGATGGCCTAACGCTGGTTGTGCCCAATTCGGAAGCCAGTTTGTCGGATTGAAGGCAAATTTTGATGCATTTGATCGACTGTCGATAAATGATAGTTATTTCCTGCCAAACTAAGCAGGTGAATTGTGACCTAGCCCAGATTTATAGTAGCTTGGCTGCTAAATATATAAGTTGAGGATCTCTTGTAAAGAAGGAAAAGCAGAGTAGTTTGGTTCGACTAGATAGAGGAGTTCATGAGGAGCATCCCGGAAATGGCAAATAAAGGGCATCCAGGTGTTGGAGGTGAACCACGACACTCTGTATGCTCTGAGGTATAGTCTGTAGATATAAGTTATGAAGCACCTCATTGGCATGAATAAGTGTTCTGTTAAGGTTGATTCCAATTTTTGTACTCTTCAGTTTTATGTGTTAAGACGTCCTTCCTTCTAGCAACCTATAGGCTCATGTACAGATTGACGCTAAGTCCTAGATTAATTTCACACAATTCATACCTGTTTTGTTAATATTGTGATATTGAAGAATAATTTTTGTTATCATTTTTGCAATCATCAATCGTAACCCTCCTTGTGTACTGGATCATATAGAAGCATTGGAGGCACCATCATACTAGATTTTGGCTCGATTCATATCCTGCTTGAATTATACTAGCAGCTAATATATTTGAACTCGGTTTTCTGAAAAATTCCTAGTTTGGCCGAGTATGCGTCTATCTGACCAAAGTAGGTTTGATGAAATTGTCCTGGCCTCAGTGTGCCTCAAAAATATGGACAAGGAGGTACATACATATGGGCTGGCTTTTTGCTAATTTGCACACTCCGTGAAGTTTCAAGAATGGATCACGAAGCAATATATGGATGAATGATATCGGTGCAGTACAAAGGTTACAGAACAGGACACATTTCAAATATGAGCATACGCCATCTCTGTATACCCTACTCAAAAGGTATCCTTAGGGATACTAAACTCACAGAGTCACAGCATCTCTGGATACCGGTAGTATGAGGTAGAGTGCAAAGACAAGAAAGCTTAAAATGAGAATCCTGATGCAAGGAACTTTCTTCATGTTCTCCACAGAAAGTTTAAACTCAAAACAAAACAAGCACAAAGGGGTTCCCATCTCCTTCCGTTTTTACTTTCTACATATTACATGCACAACCAGCTAACTATTCAGCAGCCGGAGGATCATCTTCTTCTGGTGACTTGCTTCCCTTCCGTTCATTCCACCTCCTCCAGGCCCAGCTCAAAACCAAGAAACCACCAAGCGCATAAACCTGAATTCGCCAGAATGAAAATAATATAAACCAGGAATCATAAAAAAGGAATGGAGAAAAAGAAGATATAACTGAAGCAATTTTAAATATTTTTCCTATCACAGAAAACAGTTGACTACACAGAGCATCTTCTCTCAGCATATACACAGAAACTGATCTTTTTTTGTTTTGTTTTTCTGAGCAAAACACTCCTCAGCTCATAGCCTAGAATGCCAAGAAAATCCATGAAGAAGAAACAACTAACACTCTCTCTCACTAAACATACTTTCGGAAATTGAACCAAAAAAAAGTTTGTATTAGTTAGAAATCCAAACTAACCAGCTTCAGCACATCACTCTACTATTTTCATCTTAATTTAGAGCGATAAACAAATTACCAGCATTTAATAGCATCCGCATAACAGAGTTGCTTGTTAGACTTTTCTTACTGAAAAGAACTCCTTGATAAGAACCCTCCTAACTTAGAGACAAGGACCTAGCCCCTCTTTTTTACCCTCAATAATACAAACAGCCATTTGAAGCCACTTCTCAGTTCTCATACTTGGTCCCGTGAAAAGAACTTGTAATTCAAAGTCGCTTTTACGAGGTACTCAACTTGGTGTCCCGGGGAGCTAATTGGAGCATACCCTAAGCAATTGACAAGTGAAAAAACAAAGGGACCAACTTCTTCACTTATCTCAAAGATACAGGTAACACACAAATTTGCAACATAACATTATTCAAATCATCCAGTCATAAACATCAACTATAAGCATGGCTCAAGAAACATTTGTAATGGACATGGTTAAAATACAGAGACTTGTGGGTCGAGAAATACAAAACCTGCCAAAGGGTGGAAGGGCTGGTCTCCCGCTCCTGAACCTCGCTGCCTTCAAGTTTCAGGGAAGGCAAAGACTCTTCCTGTGGAGGCTGAGGGATCCGCACGATTGAGGAGGCCGACTTGTTCTCATCGACAACAGGGCTCGCTTCAGAGTTGGTCTGCGGGTCAACTTGCGGGGCTTTGGCAGCAGGCGGGGAAAAAGGGGGCGGCAAATTGAAGGGTCTGAGGATGTTGGTGAAGAAGGACACGACGGGGTTGGTCTCAGTCGGGGCTGGGTTGTCCGCCATAGCTGTTTGGGTGGGTGGCGGCGAGGTCGAGCAAGTAGGTTGCAGAGACGAGCTGCGGAAAACACGAGAAGAAATGATGGGAGGAGGAGACGAGAAGAGACTAAAGTAGGATTTTGATTGTCGAAATCACCGCTCGTGGTTTAGTCAAGTTGTGTGAGTTGTTTATTTGTTTTTTTTTTCAACAAACAGCAATCACATTTTGGATTTCTTTTGGAAATATCTACTCACACAAAAGGCACACTTGTCATTTTGATTTTTGTTTTTATTTGATGCACTTTTTCAATTATAATAGAAATTGTATAAATTTTGAAATCATTTGTACTACATTGAATTTTTTGTCGACCCCTATCCTTATCGAAATTGACAGTTTAGCCCCCTAACAAAAAAATGTCAAATAGACCCCTAACCTTCATTTTTCGTT